>MDKI01051195.1:0-15786 GCA_005239505.1 Nicotiana paniculata | reverse complement strand
TCCTAGAATATCCCGTAGAACAGTCCTCTAAAATGTCTAAGTGTTGAACTAACCGTTCGAGCCAATCCGAGTGCTCGACCTCGACCGTAGCTGAACTACTCGCCGATATATTGCTTCCTATACATGACTTCGACTTAATTGACTCCTGATCATTCTTCCTTAAATAGAATCCTTTTGATTAGATTTTGACTCGTACAATTACAAAATCCCAATAGACAACCGTTCCTTTTATAATTGTAACGTCCGAAACCAAAAGCCTCATCACATTCCTACAATTTTCCATTTTTGTGATATCCATCTATTCCTCTTCCAAGTAATTATGGCAATTGAAAGTCACATTATAAAATAATGTATCCAAACTAGAACCAATTGCAGAAAAAGTCCCAACTCAAAGTATTAAAAACGAGAAGATAAAAGATTATTTTAAAGTTGAAAAAGGTTTCATGGGTGCATCTTCCATGTTTGATGCAGTATGCCACTTATTCTTCTTTTGCTGTTTTTTTTTGTTTGTTTTTTTGCTATTTACTTTTAATTTCTTTTCACCTTTTTCATGTTTTTTTTTTAATAGAATAGATTTAAGGAAATTTAAATGTTTACTATCTAATTAAAAAATCAAAGAAAATCAGATACGATGGGCATGTATTAGATTAATAAAGTGTGCTTACAGAATACACACGTGTAAGCGAGAACTTTTCATACAAATTCCTTTTCTTTTTATTTCTTGCGGAAAGTAGATTATGGAAAATGTTGTATATTTAACCTCTAACTCTAATAACAATATTTATCTTTTTTATTATGATTAAATTTATAGAAAGATAAGTAATGATTCAGAGGTACTTTTAACAATCACGCAAAGCGCGAATAATTCACTAATGTGTACATAATCACGACAATTAGATAGAGGGGAAATAAGGAAGTTATGTTTGCTAGTAACACCGATTACCTTGTAACTAGATATATTAGTAGATTTTCACTATCACTTATATCAGGTAAAAAATTAACGTTTTATATTTTAGTGTCTAGTCAGACGGTGTCATATAAGTTGAACAAAAAAACTACTCTATATTTTGGTAAAAGTATATTCGCATTGAGTATATACACTAAATAATGATAATTATTATAATTAAGTAATTTAATAAAGTAAAAAGTATATACTCCTATAAATTAACTATGGTTACGTTAACATGATTTGGTATAAAAACTTTGACATCTGCCTATTTTCATTTCCAAATAGGCAATCGTCAAATTAACATCGAATTCGAATAGCGAAGAGGGGCAAAATAGACATTCCGATGCACCGGCGAGTTGTGTCACCGAGTCAGAGTCGTTGACCGGAAGAAGATTAAAAAAGAGGGCCGTTTAGCGTCGATAAAGATTTGGATTCCTATATTTTTATTTTCCCGTCCAAAGGATTTTTCACTTCGACGAAAGAGAAAGGAATATTTTTAAACTTTCTCTCTCTGATTTTCCCATTTCTTATCCCTGCATATTGTAATTCACATCTCATATCCCATTTTCAAGCTTCAGCTGCCACACCACAGGTAATTATTGCTGCTGATCTGACAATTTACATGGTCTTATAGGGATCAATTTTTTATTTTTTATTTTTGCTATAAAGATCATAAAATTCGATTCTTTCTTCATACCCCTGTGTGGGTTTCTATTTGTTCTACTGCTGTTAGCGTGTTCAATTTGATATTCTATATATTTTATTTCGGTTTGAAAATTTTAGCTAAGCTTGGTAGTGAGTGGGACTTCTTTTACTCCAGTTGAATTTGGTACCTTTTGGATTTTGTCTTTTTTATTCCTTTGTGGGGAAATTTAGCTAAATTCTGTACGTGATAAACAATTGACCAATTTGCTTTTTCTATTTTGGTTCAAAATAAGTGTTCTAACTATTTTTGTCTAGAATTTGTATTACTTATTGGGTGTGATTGGTCACTTTTTGCGGAACGGATGTAGTTTTTTTTTCTTGAGTTCAGTTGGTACTCTTTAGTTTCTTTTTTTTTGAAAAACTCAGCTAATGGTGTGTGATTTATGTTGGCACTAGAAATTTGCATAGGGTGAAGATTAGCCTACAGGGCATAGCATTAATTTCTGAATACCCTTTTTAGTGAATTAGAATTGGGACTCGCATTTGCTAGATAATCGTGCAGGATTTCGCAAGGCTTTTTATTGATTCACCTTATTGTGTTCCCTTTTCCTTTTCCCACTTGAAGTTGAGAGTTAAAAGCTAGAACTTGGTTCAACTGGAACTGATTTTGAAGTTTGTTGTCAAGTATTGAGTGAAATTTCCCAATTCTTACTGCCAGTGAAAGTTAACCTCCAACTTGGGAGCCATGAAACTTGATAAGATCTTTCATCATTTGAGTCTCCAAGTTTTTAGTGTTATAGAAGTTGTAGATAGTATTTTTCTATTACTACTTTTAGTTCATTTGTATTAGCGTACAAGAGGGTCGTATATATAAGTTCTGAACTTTTAGATACTAGAGATTTTGATAAAAGCTCTTCTACTCAGGGAAAAAGCAAATTTGCTTCTTTTGAACTTACTCACCCTTGCATCCTTTTTATTTTCTGTAGTACATATTTGGCGTGCCTATAGTTGCTGGAGCTACTATTACCAAAGGGCGTATTGCTGGACACTTTTAGATTACTTTCTTGTGAGGTCTAGTTTTGCTACAACCTCACGTGTATAAAGGAATTGAGGAAGAGCAAGAAATCACCTCCAGCTTGCAGAGACTAATGGCCTTTCTGGTTCATGATGTATAGATGGAGGGAAGACTTCTCAAACAAGCTTTACAGATACACCAAATTTTTGTTGGGGATTGATGCTAGATTGTCCAATGCCGAACCTCAAACTCTCTCACAATCCGCTCATTCAATATAGGCCTATACGAACCTCTGATTTGGAAATACTTGAGAAACTCCACGGGGATCTGTTCCCTATCAGGTCTGACTATTTCTTTCATGTTTTTGGGTCATTCAAGTACTGTGCTGTCAGATAATGTCTTGAACTTTTAAAACGGAATGTGTTCCATAACCAAAATTTTTTGGTCTTTAAGGTACATATCTTAGTTGTTAATAACTTTTTTTTCCGGGTATTTAGATATGAGTCTGAGTTCTTCCAGAATGTTGTTAATGGGCGGGGAATTGTGTCATGGGGAGCTGTTGATCGCAATCGGCCCAATGGGAAAAATGACGAACTTATTGGATTTGTGACTGCCCGGACTGTCCTAGCAAAGGACAGTGACGTGAGTCTTTCTGCTCTTTTACTCGTAGAATTTTACGCTTATAAAATTTTGTTGATTTTGAATCACATTTATCTGTAGATAGAAGATTTTCTGAGATATGACTCATCGAGATCAGAGCAAACATTGATTTACATCTTGACTCTGGGAGTTGCAGACTCTTATAGAAGTCTTGGCATAGGTGAGGCTTCTTTTTCCCATGTCACTCTTATTTGTACTTCTATTTTTCATTTTATGACTTACCAAATGTTCTGTATTTTTTTATTTTCAGCCAGTTCTCTAATTCACGAGGTCATAAAATATGCCTCGAACATCCCGACTTGTCGAGCAGTTTACCTACATGTGATCTCATATAATAACCCTGCCATATACTTGTACAAAAAGATGTACTTTCAATGTGTGAGGAGGCTACCTGCCTTCTATTTTATTAACGGTCAGCATTATGATGCGTACTTGTTCATCTACTATGTGAATGGTGGTCGCTCTCCTTGCTCACCTCTGTAAGTGCAGCCATCCCTTTTCCCTGAACTCACTTGATCAGAGATTTCTCTTTCTTTATTGACCTATATGATTGATTAATTTTTCATATGAGATAATTATCATGGTAGAGAGATCATTTATCATTTATCATGATTTTCCGACAAGGTTCAAAAGAGTGTAGGTGGTGAAACTATATCATCTTTCCGGGAGTAAAAGATATCAAGTATCCTTGAGGATGACTTGTTATTCACCGTTTTCAGTATAATATCTTGGCTATAGGAGAGGACTTCAGTTAGAGGATCTAGTAGAACGGTCATTGAGCTAATCTGTTATTGCTAACTCACGGACCACTATATTTTCCAATTTGTCCAATTTTATATTGAGAGTTCAATATGCTTTGTGGCTGCTTTCTGAATTTAAACTTGGAAAAATGGTGACACCCTGGTAGAACTTACTCTGTTTATCTTTACCTTTCCTCTGCTTCGGCATTCTGCCTTGTTTGACTCAGTTTCAGTTAGGAACACACTTACACTTATTCGTGATGGGCAGTCGGCTTCATGCATGTTTTAGTGTCAACTCCCTAGACTAAAAGAGCATCAAACATGTGAAACACAAATGAGTATAAGTTTTGGTGGTTGGAGGGATGAACTTCTTCCTGTCCTCTTCTCAAGGTAATAGCCTGAGATTGGCAGCACAATGTAGCCCAGGTTTCTAGTATACTTTAACTGCAAAGCAGAAAGAGTAAAATTCATTGGACAATCGAGAGAGCTTGGTGGTCTTAAGAATTGTACCGGTGGGGGGATTCTCTTAAAAATAAAGGAGACGAATAGATCTAGTTCATGTTCACGTTAAAGGAAGAGTGGATCCAATATCACATAATCTGTTCAAAATGTATTTCCTTTAGGAGGCTCATATTCAAATAGCTAATAACCTTGGAGGAAATAAGTAAAATATTAAATTGCCAAGTTTTTCAAGGGGGGAAGGGGATAAAAGCTCGAAATGCTGAAGTGCTGCAAAACAAGATCCAGCAACTTGATGGAGACAAATAGTGCTAGAGGAAATGGGCTTCTGTTTCCCACTTAGAAGGTGAAAGCATCGGTAGAAATGCACTACAATTAAGTATAGAGGTAAGATAGAGCAAAGAATATAGCTTTAAAAGATTATCTACGTCTATTATTTCTTCAATTCTTGTAACTTCATGCATCTTTGAGCTAGTGATGATCTTTATTGGTCTTTGTGACATGATAGCGGCAGTCCTATCTGCATTGTTTCACCTAATACTCCACAGCAGTTGAATTACTAGGTGGGATTAAAGCAAGTGATAAACACTGATTTACATTTGCACATTTTCCTGTAATGAACAAGTAAGCTAGAATCTGGCGTTGAGTTGAAACAGATGATAGTTTGTAGGTCCAGTCTAGGATTTGCTTTTCAAACACAACAACAACAACAACAACAATTGCTATATCTCAATCCCAAGCTATTTTTCTAACAGATGTTACTTTAATATTTGGCAATTGCCCTATTGAATTTCAGAGAGCTCGTTAAGCTTTTAGTTACTTGTGCAAAGAGAGGATTCAAGACGATAGCTGCCAAGCTGTGGACGAAAGAAGAGAGAAAGCCCTCCAAATGGCCAAAATCCAAGGAGTCTGGTTCCCTTCTCCCAACAAAACATAACAGGAGGATGTCAACTGAGGGTGCTGTGTCTCAATTTGTTTAATCTCTAGCTCCTCCAGTTTCTCGGTGATATTGGAAATTGAATCAAAAGTAAGAAATGTCATAGTCCTCTATTTGTTTTCTTATTTAACTTTGTCTTTTATCTGTACCTTGAATAAACGTTTGTCATATTTCATCTTCTGTGCTTATGATTTACTAGTTGTTATGTATATTATTGTGAAAGGTCACCCAAGAAATTCAATAGTATGTGTTGAGATTCTTTGTTTTATTCCTCTCAAGGGGTCGTTTGGTATGATGGATCAAGAAAATAATCCTTGGATGAAAATTTAGTACTGACTAATCCCTTGTTTGGTTACTAATCCTCGGGTAAGTTATCCTAGGATTATAAATAGTACTGAGATAACTCATACCTGCCAGAGAGTGGAATAGTAATCCCAGAATAAAAACAGTAAAATTGACAATCCCAAGAATAATACAACATAGAAAACAATTAATAAGAAATGATCTCAGTATAACTAATCCCAACATAACTACTCTTAGCATAACTAGTTTTCAAACCAAATGACCCTTTTAGTTTCTTCCACAACTTTTGTTGTTGCTGCGGTTCAAGAAATGCTCAAAATAATAAACTATGCCTCTGACAAGAATCAGATGTCACGATGCTTATCATTAATGTAACAAAGCCTATCTAGAGAGACAGAATTTAGTCAGTGAATTTGTAGTGAGTTCAATCTATTATATGTACACATATATATAAATGTATGTATGAACTCGTCATCCATTCATGAAGGATGGCTTTCTCAATAAAAAACTACGCCTTATATGAAATGTATACTGCTATATTTTCTTCTTTGACGTACAAAATTATAATATTAATTAATATACGTGGATTCTAATGTTGATTACTGATAAACATGACACTGTTCATTTTTAATGCTTGAGAAAAGTTGGTAACAAAGAATGATTATTGCATGTTGAAAACTCATGAAAGTTAGAAAGTTTGTTACATATATATGTATTATATAATAAATAGTATATAGTTACGTAAAAAAGGATTTTAGTAGGTACAAGGGAGATCAACTACGCAATTCGTCACTCGAAGAGCAGTTGAGCGTTCTTCGCTAGACGCTCGGATTCTCCCTTAAGTTAATTATATCTATATATTTACAAAAATATTACGGGGCCAAAAGAATTCATTCAATATGTATAAATAATTTATGTAGAATTTTGCAAAAGAAGAAATGTGATTCAGAACTCATAAATAAAAAATGCTAACTCCGCCTCTTAACTACTGTCATGAATTTGATTTAAGTCCGGTAAAGATAATGACTCATATAAAATGTGGAATTTGCATTTAAAATAGTTTAATTCACGGTATAGTTTAATATATTTTTGTATCATGATTCTCGCATAACTAGCATGTGAGTAAAATAACTATGTATAACCATCGGCAGCCTTAATGTGGTCATGTGTAGCTAGGAGAATAGCAACATCTTGCTTCCATGTCTAATTCAAGAACTTCAACAAAAAAACAGTTCCAGCAAATTACAAAGAAAATTAATCCAAAACTTGAAAAACCAGTCTCATCATTTCTGATTACAAAACTTGAAAATTAATCCAAAACTTGAAAAATAATCAATTTACGGCAGTTTCTAACTCCGCTCGAAAAGTCAATAAAGTCAACCCTCGGGCGCACGTGCTCGGATTCCAAATTTTTTGAAGATAAACTTTACTCATAACATTACGAACTCAAATATATAATTTATTCTCAATTCCATGTCCAAAATCGGGTAAAAATCCAAAATTATCAATTCTAGGTTTCTCCTTGAATTTTCCTAATTTCCATGAATTTCTATGTTAAAAACCTTTATAAAATCCAAGTATTTAACTTGTAATAGGGGAAAATCATACCTCGAGTTACTTGATGATAACCCCCTCAAAATAGCTCTCATCCAAGTGAGAAATGAGAGAAATTAGAGCTAAGTCTCGATTTAAAAGAACTCTTCTCCCCAGCGACTTTCGCACAAGCTGAGATCCAGCCACACCTGCGGCGTCGCTTTTGCGACAAAAACCTTGCTTCTGTGGAGAAGCACTAGAGGCCATCTCTCGCACATGTAAAAAAATCCCGCCTCTGTGCAAACGCAGGTACAATCCAAATCTTTTGCTTCTACGCCGCCTTTCGCTTCTGCGATCGAGGATATCGCTTCTGGGGGCGTGCAGATGCGCCCACCATTCCGCTCCTGCGGATCCCCCTCCTTCCAAAAACTCCGTGCTTGCGATCCTGTGCTCCGAATGCGTTTGAACCAGAACTTGGCCAAACCAGCATGTCCTAAATTCCAAGTTTCAATCTGTTTCAAACCCGACCTCGGGACCCATCCAAACGTACCAACCAGTTCCAAAACATAACACGAACCTACTCGGGGTCTCAAATCACACCAAACCACATCAAAATTACGAATCGGCTGTCAAAATCTGTTTTCAAACTTTTAAACTTCGATGAACGCGTCGAATCATATCAAAACATTCTGGAATGACGCCAAACTTTGCGCACAAGTCATAAATCACAATACGACATCGATAACACCAAAATTCACTTCAAGTCAAACTTAAGAAATTCTTAAATTTTCAAAATGTCAACCTTCCACAATAGGCGTTGAAATGCTCCTGGACCACCCGATACTCAACCCGAACATACTCGCAAGGCCGAAATCATCATACAGACCTATTGGAACCTTCCAATCCCGATTCTGAGGTCGTTTACTCAAAAATCAACCCTTGGTCAACTCTTCCAATTTTTCCGAACTGAGAATTTTTCTTCCAAAACCACTCCGAACTTCCCGAAATTTTTCTTCCGAACCCACTCCGAACTTCCCGAAGTGAAGCTAAAATAGCTTCAAACCGCTAAACGAAGCGCTAGAGCTCGAAACGATCGGTCGGGTCGTTACCAAAAGTGTCACATAAATCGGTACAGAGGGAGGTAATTCTAGAACCGTAGCTAGAGCATCATAATTATCACGTTATAGAAGCATCCAAATTGACTTGCAATTACAAGAATGATTTTATAATAAGTCGTTAGAAGTTAGAAAAGAATTGGTTCGCGCGGTAGTTCGTCCCAAAAGACAATAAGGGTTTCGTAAGCTCCTGAACTTTTGATATAGCGCACACAAACAGAAAGCCCTATATATTAATCCATGGTAATTAAAGTGCAATTGCCCAACAAGACAATGTGTTAAACTGCCCCATATCATCTAAAAATTTAAACTGCTAAAATTTTAAATCCGGGTTTATAAGTATCAGAATAGACGGATGTTTTGATTTAAATATAAATAAATTAAAATGTTCATATTGCAATCTTTTGAAGCTTCTAGGTAAGATAATTTTACAATTTGATGCAAAAAGTTTAATTCCCCTAATTTCAAAGAAAGTGTTTAACTTAAACAAGTTACTATACACTTTGAGAAGTCTTTTTCTTGACACCTGTTTTTTGTCTGCTAATCTTCTACATAGAGAGTGTAATATATAGCGTAAAGCCTACACAAATACCTGCATTGTGTAGATACAAGTATTGCATAACTTGTCCCGCTAGCCTTGTGGTAAAGAAAAATTGAGTCAATCTATACCAACTTTGAACTATAACACAACGAAATTACCAGTGAACTCAAGTTAGTGAAATTTAAGGTTTGTGTTTTCCCCCTTAATATGCTGTTTTTAAAAAAAAATTATTTATCAGCATATTTTGTGATCAAGATATGTGAAATAAAGGAATAAAAACAACCATGAAGAATTGTAGATAGGTTAATTAAATTAACAAAGACTTCCATCTCTTAACCTATATAGAAAATATGAAAGAATCTGAGCATATAATTTGCCTTTAGGGTCAGGGATGTATGTAAAATAAATTTTGTGTAAGGTGCATGTCGACATAGCTATTATCATAATTCGGCTTGTGCACGATTTTGGGTCTCTGGCCGTTGGGTTTTACTAGGAGGCTTTACTTAATTCTTATCCTAAATTGATATTTAATTTTTATTACTTTCTATTGATGTCGATTTTGAATCATGTTTATTCACTTACATTTATCTCAGGCTAACATTACACAAAATATTATTTCCGCACATGTGCCACGCACACAAACACAATATAGTAACTATTTATTTGGCGAAGTAGCGTTAGATGATACCACTTAATTCAAACGCTCTTTGGTAATGACTAGTATCCAAAAAAACTAGGCGAGTTCTTAATTTAGAGTGAGTAGAGTTACTCGATATATATACACGTGAGAGATAATAGGTACCTGATAGAATAGTCCCGGTGTACATCATAATTAATTAACGAGGACAAAGTAAGAAACCAAAGAGAGGAGCAAAGTGTCCTAGTCATGAACCAACCCCTCACCCAAAGTCCAAGACTCCAAAGATAGAAAGGCAAAAGGAGCACGAAACATCAAGATAATAGACGAAATAATTTCCTGTAAACACTAGTATATATATATTAATAGCTCCTTAATTATTAGAAACAGGAAAACTAAATCGAGTAATTAAGTAGTAGACTGATATATAAAGCTCACATATATAGTGCAAAGTGTATAGGAAAGATGAGAAGATCAGCAGAATTTGATGATATGAGTGGGCTAAAAAAAGGTCCTTGGACTCCAGAAGAAGATCAAAAGCTAGTTGATTACATTCACAAAAATGGCCATGGAAATTGGAGAGCTCTTCCTAAACTTGCTGGACTTAATCGCTGTGGAAAAAGCTGCCGCCTTAGGTGGACTAATTATCTCAGGCCTGATATCAAGAGAGGCAAATTCTCTGAAGATGAAGAAAAACTCATCCTCAAACTCCACTCACTCCTCGGTAACAAGTACGTAATATACTATTTCTTCCCTTTCCCTTTGTTTGACATTATTTTCTTATTACTCGGTTCTTAAAAAATGACACATTCCTATGTTTCTTAATTACGAGAAGCTTTATAACCATAAAAATATTATTGTGAACGGCCACAAGTTTCAAAAGTCTTAGAACCACATAAATATTAAGTATGATGTGTTTACGCCACAAATATATATTGAAAAGTTTTTTAAATTTCGTGTCAAGTGAAACAAGATGAAACATTAGGGTGATTAACTGATGTATTATTGACACCCCTAAGTTTATTTTGTTGCAGATGGTCAGCAATTGCAACACGTCTACCAGGACGAACTGATAATGAGATCAAGAATTACTGGAATACTCATTTGAGAAAGAAACTTCTGCAGATGGGAATTGACCCTGTAACTCATAGGCCAAGAACTGATCATCATATCAACCTTTTTAATGCCTTAATTGCCCATTTGCCTCCTCAACTTCTTGCTGCTCCTAGTTCCATCAACCCTCAATTCGATGTGAATAATACTTTCACCAATTCCTTGTTTTCTGATACGGCTCAACTAATTCATCAAATACAATTGTTACAGAACTCTAGCTTATTACTTAATTCTCTAATTAGAAATGCCACTGCAACAACATCTCCCTTAAATATAGAAGCTTTGAACCAAATTTTAGGGTCACATAATCATCTTCAAGAGTACAACTCTACCTTAATGAATTACCAGCAATTTCTATCCAGCAGTATTAATAGTGACTCACTAATTGATGTTGGTTTCAATTCCTCAAATGTACATGATGCAAATAATTTTTCTGGTAAATTAGATTATCAGGAAATTAATGACACTAAATTAGGAGGTGATGATCAACTGATGCTGAGTGGCACATCATGTAGCACGTCATCAAGTGTTAATGGAAATGATCAAATGAAAAATATCAGTAAAATGCCTAACGAGAACACGAGCGATATCTATCCGAAACAAGAACTGATAATGCAGCCTTTATCTGCATCAACGTCCACCTTTGAAGCCTGGGACCAAATTATGGGTAATGAAAAAGCAAGCGACTCTTACTGGAGAGACATCATTGAGTAAGTTGTTTTCTAATTAGTTTAGTAGTAAGTTGTTTTCGAGTCGTGGAAATAGCCTCTTGCACAAATGCTTTATAAGGCTGCGTACGATAGATTCTTGTGATCACGGCCCTTGCCGGACCTCGTGCGCGGGAGCTTAGTACATCGGACTGTCCTTTTTTCACTTCTACGCACGTAAACAATATATGTGAAAGAAATTTTACACTATACATAAGGTTACATAAATTACTTGTTATTGTTCTTAAGAAGTGGATCACTAACTAAGAAAAATAAGAGAAGTAGTATATAAGTTAAATCTTTTTTATCTTTTACCTATTTAAAGATATCCATATTTTTTTTAATTGATGTTATGTGTTAATTCTTTATGTTGTTTAATTCTTGCAGCCAAGCTTCAAGGTCTCTATGACTGCTACTACTCATCTTGAGTTTCTTTGGTTGCACATTAGAGCGACGGAATATATTGAGACACTTTCTTTTTTTACTGCCAACATTTTTCGTTTTTTCTTCTTCTGTAAATTAAAATATATTGAATTCTTGTTTCTGGTTTCCATTGTATCAGAGGTTTTTTTTTTGGGTACTTAATAAACCTATACTCGAACAAATTCTGCATGTTAAGCAATCCATTTCTCTTTAAATTTGGACAAGTGGAGTATAAATATCGAGTGTATAATTTATCTTGGTGAATGAATAAATTATCTTTCTTGTACTGGATATGATACATACAGTTTCTTAAGAGTGTGGAACATTGTTCAGGTTCCAATATCATGTTTAACCTAATAATTTTAGGATTTAACTTATATAAAGAAAGTTTACACTATATATGTAAATTTACCTTTTGTGGCATGTTACATGCCTTGTTTTCGAAGATACTAATTAATTCCACATATTGGAATCCCTGTTGAATTGAAATGATAATGTCTACCTTTTTAATTCTTGTTCTAGTTAACAAGACATAAGCTCAAAGGATACAATTAGACGCTAATGAAGTCCATTTAGCCCCGAGAAAAAGCAAGTGATCGTGTTTTTAATTAAGGTAGGTAATACTGTTGAACTGATAAAACAACTAACCACTCCACCAACCATTACCAAATATCTATGGCAACATCATTTCATTGAATATGAAATATATTTGAACCTTCTTTTTCTTTTAATTCTTCAAATCAGTTCTTTTACAAGTTTTCACGTACTAGTTTTAGAACGCGCGTGCATTTTAGTTCCAATGAATAAATTATTTTTTTAAAATTATATAAATATTATTTAAAATTGTGTTTGATTTATAAATTCAAAGTGTAATTAAATAGATTAAAATTTGAAGTTAGAGCACGAAAGAGACCGTGTCATGTCTTAGTGTTGGGATGTGACCATCGTCATGATTGTGGGAGTAGTATTTTTCTATTTAGGTTACGCTCGTAGAAATCCGGAAAATTTGCATCATAAAAGTATTAGCAGAACACACTATTTTTCTTATTATGCATGCTAAACTATAATGAAACATCCTCGTAAGATATTCTTAGAAGCTTATAACTAAAAAAATAAATGTACGTGAACTCCATGATGATGGGTTATAATGCACCAAACTTGATGCCTACAAACACCGCAAACAAATTAAAGACCATGTATAATATATATTATTTTGGTATTATAATCAAAGTTCTAACAATATACATGATAATAGTATGTTAGGCTAACATATATTAGTCTAACATAGGGAGTTGAATTAAGAGGCAAAAGTTCATTAAATTTTTCTAGACTGCTAATAGTATGAGAATAATTAAATAACTATTCTAAAATTACGGAGAAATTAATTAAACAATTATTCCTAAGTATTAATGAAACTCAAATTACTATATTGTCTAATGTGAAATTTCTAGTCTTAAGATACGCGCGTTGTGCGCGTGTACCTCATCTCTATCAATACTAAATTTTTATATTATTAGAACTTGTGTGCAAGTTATAAAATAATTGTTTTTAAAGTATAATCATGTTTGAAATGATTAATTGTTAGTCTTATTTAGTTGTTCAATAAAGGAAGAAACTTTATTCCATAAAAGTACTCAATTTTCTCAATCAATATGGAACTTTTATATTTCAAATTCTTAAGTTTCACAAGTTGTCATTATGATGACCTGATAGGTTATCTAGAGTTTTAGAATCTAATTTTGTGTTTTGAAGTCTCTAATAGCTTCTTTAAGCCTTCTTCGATTTGCATGCGCAGTCCGGGAATTTATCCGGAAGGCTTTTATGTTAAAAACTGATAAAATATAAAATTTTGCCTTAAAAATTCATTTGAGCTGATTTCGGCCAACATTTTGAGCAAACGGACCCAAATTAGTATTCTGATAGTCCCAGTGGGTGAGTCTCGTGAATTGGGACCTGGGCGTATGCCCGAAATCGAATTTGAAGGCCCCTAACTCGAGTTATTGATTTTTGTCGAATTGAAACTTTAAAGGTTTAACGATTTTAAAGAACTGACCAGTGTTTGATTTTATTGATATCGGGTACGTATCTTGTTTCCGGAACCCGGCATAAGTCCATACTATATTTATGACTTGTCTGTTAAATTTGGTGAGAAACGGAGTTGGTTTGACGTGATTCAGACGTCCGGTTGTTAAAATAGAAATTCTAAGGTTTTCTTGAAAATTTCATTTGGTTTGGTGTCCGATTCATAGAACTAAGTGTTAGTTTGGTGTTTTGATCGCCCGAGCGAGTTCGTATCATGTTTTTGGACTTGTGTGCATATTTGGTTTGGACACTCGAGGGCTCAAGTGAGTTTCGGAGGAGGCTACAGATGGTTTAAACTTAGAAAAAATCTTATTCTTTTAGCTTCTGCTGGTTTCTGGTGTCATGTGCTTCGCGATCGCGAAGCTTCTCTCGCAAACGCGAAGGAGAGTTTGGGACAATGGAGAATTTCTTCATCGCGAACGCAGTCGGTGGGTCGCGAACGCGAAGCAATGGGAGCCTTACCCTTCACAAACTCGACCAGCTTCTCGCGAACGCATAGGCTTGGACCTGGGAAGGGGGGATCATTGTTTCTTCTACGTGAATGCGAGCATTGGCTCGCGAACGTAGAGACCAAGGGGAGCAGCCAAACGCGTAGGATGACTCGCGAACGCGAAGGCCATTTAGGCTGTTGCACTTCGCGAACGCGGAAGGCCCTTCGCGAACGCGAAGAAGGCCTGGCGCTAAGACCTTAAAACATTTCAAAATCAGGATTTCTCCCATTTTTCATAACCCTTCCATTAGAGCTCGGCCTAGGAGCGATTTAGGAGAGAAAATCAACACTAATTCATAGGTTTGTACACTTTAACTCATTTTCTTCCATTTCTAACATCACCATTAATTTATAACCTTAATCTTTGTTCTTCCATAGTAGAAACTAGGGAATTAGGAAGAATTGGGGATTTTTGCAAATTGGGGATTTAAACCTCAAATTGAGGTCGGATTCCGAAGCTGATTACATAATCGGGCTCGGGGGTGAATGGGTAAATGGGTTTTGGTCTGAACCTCGGGTTTTGACCAAATGAGCCCGGAGGGGTCGATTTTTGACTTTTGGGGAGAAAGTTTGAAAATTCTAAATTTATGCATTGTAATTGATCCCTTTAGCAATATTTGATATTATTGAGTGGATTGTGGTTAGATACGAGAGGTTTGGAGGTGGATTCTAGGGGAAAGGCTCTGGTAGAGATCGGAGTGGACTGTAGAGTGAGGTAAATATTGAGTTTAACCTTGACTTGAGGGAATTAGGAACCCTCGAACTATGTGCTATGTGAATTCCATGAGTTGCGGTGTATATGCATGGTGGCGAGTGCTTATACGCCGCCAAATTACATGTTTTGCCCTGATTTTTTGCTTTTACTTAATTATCTCCTTCTCTATCTTAAAAGTTATCTACTCTAAATGCCTTCCATGATTATTTGCTACTTACTAATCAGTGTTTTATTTCGTTAATAATGTTAGATCCTTTTACATTTCCATGATTCACTGCTACTTGCCTTAACTGACTTACTTGCACCTTCTAATTGTCATTTAGCGGACTTGACTTGCTGTGTAGTATTACCTATGTGAATTTCCATGTTGTACAACGTTTCCCATTTTAGTTCAGATTGGTATTTATTGATCGTATAGGTTCTTGTGATTTGAATTATTGATTTGACTGTGCATATTGACTATTTGGTACTGATATGGTGGAATCGGGTTGCACGCCGCAACAAGTGAAATAAGGGTGGACTTATATGGTGGAATAAGGGTGAATTTGTACTGATACACTGGGATCGGGTTGCACGTCGCAACTGGTGGAATAAGGATGGATTGTTACAGTGAAATAAGGGTGAACTATGATACTGATATTGTTACATGGTGGGATCAGGTTGTACCTGCAACATATATATATATATATATATATATATATATATATATATATATATATATA
>ML341133.1:0-43552 GCA_005239505.1 Nicotiana paniculata | reverse complement strand
ATCAAAAAGTATTCTCTCTATCAAAAATTGTGCGACACTCTTTTTTTTAGTTGGTCTCAAGAAGTGAAATATTTTTATATTTAGTAACGATTTAGTTTTGAACTTTCTATTACCGTTAGTGAGAAGGTCAATTAACAAGCCACAAAAATTCCTATAACTTATATTAGAGCGTAATCATCAAAGGTGTTTCTTTTTTTATTAAAATCAATATCTAGTTAAATACCTTCACATAAATTAAAATAGAGAAAACATTAAAATAACTAAAATAATGCGAACAAATAGGACTCCCATAACCAAAAAAATTTCTATGAAATAAAAGTAAACGAAGACAAATAGGAAATTTTGATTTTTAAAAGGTTTGATAAAAAGTGTACTACACATATATACCAGATTATTGCTTATTATATACTAAATTTTTTAGAAGTCGCTAAAGTTACAAATCACAAAATAAATCAACAAAACATTGTAAATCTTATCCTGATTTAAGTGGTAGTCAATGCCGATTTGTGTTCTTCATTGTTCTTTATTTTTGTTCATTGTTTACTCATGTAATACCTCTCATTTACAATATGTCATCATTCTATTGCCTAGATATTATTATCTATTTAACAATTTATTTTCTATATATATATTATAGAATTCGGGAATCATAACGTTGTTTCTTGGATTGTTGAACCAATCTTCTTATTAAAAATATGTAGGAAGGTTTAATAAAATTAATTTCATAAGAATCCTCCATATTGACAATACATTATCACTCCATAATGTCCAATATCAAAAAAAATAAAAGTAATAATAAATGAATTGCATAAAGAGTTGACATTGAGAAAAATATATCCCCCTGTAACGATCTAACCGATCGTTTTGAGAGTTATAGCCCCCTGTAACGATCCAACATACTGCTTTCCCAGTGTCTTTTTCTGCTTATGTATCTTGCCGGGAGGTGTTGGTCGTGGTTTCGGAGTGTTTTAGGACACTTAGTCCTTAAACAGAAGCTTAAGTCTTAAGATTTAGACCGTAGTCGGAACTGTGTGAAGACGACGGATAATAGGCTATATAGACGCTATTTACACTCTTAATGAATCATACTCTAGTGTTGTTTTAAGTGCAAGAATGATAACAAACTGCTCTAAACAGTATTTTTATGCTTTGCGGGAAATAATCCATGCTCGGAAGATACTTTGGAGCGTTTTGGAGTAAATCGAGGGAGTATAAGGCCAATCAAGAAGAACCCGAGTGAAAAGAAGCAAGAAAAAGGCGAAGAAAGCTGGAGTGGAGCCCACCGCGACCGCGGTAGGAAAACAATGAAAGGCAGAATTCATGCTAACCACTGCGGTCGCGCCGCGTTCTGCCGCGGCCGCGGTCGATTCGGAAAACGCCCAGAAACTGCAGGGACTTAAGTGCAAAAATGAGAGAAATTAGCCTAACCCTATTTAAACCTTATAAACTCGTCCAAGAAAGTTTAGGCTTGTCTTTAGATTGATTTTGGAGGCAAGAACAAGTGTGAGAAGATCAAGCTACAATTAGACTTTTTCTATTCTCCATCTTTGTCATTATTTTGGGAATTATGAATTATTTTATGTTTTCTTTGTGTTTTAGCATGAGTAGCTAAACAATCCGTCAAGGGTTGATGGAACCAATTGTTAGATGAAGTTTTGACTCAATATTGTTATAATTGATCCGGGTTTAATCTAAGATTGTTCAACTATGCTTTGTATGCTGATTAATTGAATGAGCCCTTGATTAATCGTGTCTAATTGCTTGGTGTTGCTTGAGAAAGAACACCAAGTTAGATTGTTGTTGAACAACATCACCTTTAGGTAATTGAAAAGATTCATTACTTGAATTTAAAATGCGGTTAGAGATAACGAAACTTTGGTGGAATAAATTAGAGCTGCATAAGTTATTAGCTAGAGTAGTTCGAGAGAATGCTCTAGTAAATTATTGTAGTTGATGGACAGATAATTACAATAACCCATAGCTCATAATCCTCTTAGAGTAACATGGTGAGAATATAGCGAAAGAGTCAGAATTAGTTTAGCAGCTCGGGAAATCACTGCCCTAGATCTTTCTACCATTGATTTATCTTTAATATTAAATATTGTTAGTTTTAATATCAGTCCTTTTAGTTAATAAAACCAAACAATTATTGATAAAAATACTGCACCCGGAAGAGTGTCTGAGCTTACATTAGCGTCACTGAGAGTTGTAATAGGTAGGTTAGTTCCCTGAGGATTCTATTCCGGACTTTAAACCGGATTATATTTGTAACGACCGCTTTGTCTTTTATAAGGCACAGTTTGGCGTGATCAAATTTTGGCACCGTTGCCGGGGAATTAACGGTGTTATTTGTTACAAATTAGAAGTATCGCTAGAATTATTAGTTTAGCTCAATTTTCTACGGTGCTAAATAATTTTTCATTGAAATTCTCACGTTTGAATTCTTGTGTGAATCAGGTGTATGCCTAGAAACTCTTCGAGGACTGGTGAACTTCTTGAAGAACTCTCAGACCCCGAAAAAATATTCCGAGCATTAAACCGTGCTAACAAGAAGGACAAACATTTACCGCAACTTGAAATGGAAAACGTGGATAACGTCAACGCAAACAACCGGGGACCTCTTGTACCGAACGATGGAGGGGTGGCACCTCTTGTGCCAGAAGCTGCACTCTATGATTGGGCACAACCAACAATTGACAACCTGGCCACCGCCATTGCTGTACCCCAAATACGAGCAGAGACATTTTAGATCACTAATAATATGCTGCATCTTCTGCAGAATAAGGGATTGTTCTCCGGGTCACACATTGAAGATCCTCAACAACACCTGAAAAATTTTCTGTCAATTTGTGTGACCCAAAGGCAGCCAAATGTGACCCCCGGAAGCCATCAAGCTGCTAATGTTTCCTTTCTTAGTGACTGGGGAAGCTCAGATTTGGTTGAATTCACTCCCAATAAACTCCATTTCCACATGGGAGGAATTAGTCAAGCAGTTCCTGAATAAGTTCTACCCTCCCAACAAGACTGCAAGACAGATTGACGAGATATTGCAGTACAAGCAGAAGCCCACTGAGACCTTGCAGGAAACTTGGGAAAGATTCAACGGCATGCTAAGTGTCCTCACCATGGTATTCCAGACCATATGCTCGGCCAAAGATTCTACATGGGGCTAGCGGACAATTTGAAAGAAAATGTGGACGCTTCGGCTGGGGGTGCTTTTCTGAGCAAGACATTTACTGAGTGCAAAGTCCTTCTTGACAAGATAGCTCAGAATTCAGGATGGATGATGAGAGGTACGACTCTGACACCAATAGTGCATTCAGTTCCTCTTGACCCAAATAATTCACATGTAGAGAACATAGCCACACTCATGACTCAGATGAGTATACTGACAAAGAAGATTGACGAGATGGGTACAAAGCAATTGCATATCGTTGATACAACAAATGGAGGACTGTGTACCCCTTGCATCAAACAATCTTATGTGTGTTCATGGAGTGGAGAAGGTGATAACTAGGGTCCCAGAGAAGATATGAATTATGTTAACAATTTTGGGGGTCAGAGATAAGGAGGACAACAGTGGGGGCCAGCACCCAACCAGCAGTACAGACCTAACATACCACAACTTGGAGGTATACGGCCACAAGGCCAAGTGGTTCCATATCAGAGACAACAGGGCTATCAGCAACAACACCAACAACAAATGACATACCAACCACCTCATCAGCAGCAAGACAACAACATGGTGGAGATCAAGGGTATGCTGCAGCAACTCATTGGCACAAATGGTAAGATGCAGGAGAAGTTGGCAGCACACGATTCAACAATAAAGGGGATTGAAACTCAACTGGGGAAGCTATCCATGGCCTTAAACAACCGCCCCTAGGGAGCATTACCGGCCGGCACAAATATCAACCCAAAGGAGAAAAACCCGAATCAGCTGATGGCAGTCAGTCTCCGGAATGGGAGAGATTTAGACAGGGAGCAAGAGGATGCCCAAACCAGAAGAGAGACTATGCCAGCCACTCTAGTTCCAGTCGAGATAGATGAATCAGTAGAACTCACTGAAGTGGTGGTTGAACAAGCTCAGGTTGAAAAGGGTAAAGCCAAATAAAGTGAAAAGGTTGCAGAACAAGTGGCTCCTCTTGTGCCACAAAATTCTAACAAAGAACAGCCAGCATGCAGTGGACAAAAGTGATGCCTGCACCATTCCCTCAGAGATTGGCTAAATAAAAGAAAGAGGATCAATACAGAAAATTTATGTAGATGATTCGTCAGATTCAATTGAATATTCCTATGATGGATTCCTCGAGGGAAATGCCAGTCTATGCAAAGATGATGAAAGACTTGATATCGCGGAAATTTGATTTTCAGGACCTATCCGCAGTGACTCTGACACAGACATGCAGTGCGGTAGTGACTAGACCCATGGCTCAAAAGATGTCTGATCCAGGTAGTTTCACCATTCCGTGCACCATTGGAAGTTATGATTTTGCAAAAGCATTGTGTGAATTAGGAGCCAGTATAAACTTGATGCCTTTGGCAATCTACACAAAGCTGGGCATTGGCAGAGCTAGGCCGACTTTTATGCTGTTGCAACTGGCTGACCGCACAGTTAAAATACCGTCAGGGATTATTGATGATGTGCTGGTGCAAGTGGGGAAGTTTGTATTCCCTGCTGACTTTGTCATTCTGGACTTCCAATTCGACGAGGAGATTCCCATCATTTTGGGAAGGTCATTTTTAGCCACTGGGAGAGCACTAATTGATTGCAAGACTAGGGAATTAAAAATGAGGTTGAACGATGAAGAAGTGATATTCAACGTTCAACAATCCATGAGGAGACCCAGTGAGTATGCAAATTGCTCCCTAGTGGAGGCAGTGGATGTGATCCTACATGATGAAGATGAGACCCTTAATGCCAAAGATCCATTGGGAGCTTGTTTGACAAATTTAGAGGAAATGGATGGCGAAGGGTTGGCAGAGTGGGTTATGGCACTCGAAGGCCAAGGATTTTGGAAGAGAGAACCCCGATTTGGACCCCTCTATTCAGAAGAAAGAGCCTCACCACCTGCAAAACTATCAGTTGAGACACCACCACAACTGGAGCTAAAGCCACTTCCAGCCCACCTCAGGTGTGACTTCTTGGGCCCCAACTCTACTTTACCTGTTATCATATCATCTGGTTTGCTAGCTGTGCAGGTTGAACAATTACTGAAAGTGTTGCAAGAATGCAAAATTGCCATTGGTTGGACCATGGCAGACATAAAAGGTATCAGCCCAGCCTTCTACATGCACAAGATTCTTCTGGAAGAAGGGCACAAACCTTCCAAGGAACATCAACAAGGGCTGAACCTGAACATGAAAGAGGTAGTGAAAAAGGAGGTGATTAAGTGGCTGGACGCGGGCATCATCTTTCCCATCTCTGACAGCAATTGGGTGAGCCCCGTTCAGTGTGTACCGAAAAAGGGCGGAATGACTGTTGTACAAAATGAGAATAATGAGTTGATCTCAACTCGTACAGTCACAGGGTGGCGGATGTGCATGGATTATAGGAAACTAAATGCAGCCACCCGAAAGGACCATTTCCCCTTGCCATTCATTGACCAGATGTTGGACAGATTAGCTGGGCGATCCCACTTTTGTTTCTTGGACGGATACTCGGGGTACAATAAAATCTCAATAGCTCCGGAAGATAGAGAAAAAACGTCCTTTACATGTCCGTATGACATCTTTGTTTTTCAGAGAATGCCTTTTGGGCTTTGCAATGCACCAACCACATTCTAGCGGTGTATGTTAGCCATCTTTACTGACATGGTCGAAGACATTATGGAAGTTTTTATGGATGATTTCTCCGTGGTAGGAGATTCATTCGAAGATTGTATCCATAACCTCAAAAGGGTGCTCAAACAATGTGTGGAAACAAATCTGGTGCTGAACTGGGAGAAGTGCCATTTTACGGTACAAGAAGGAATAGTGCTGGGACATAGAGTGTCCAAAAAGAGGATTGAAGTAGACTATGCAAAAATTGACGTGATTGAGAAGCTACCACCACCTACTTCAGTGAAAGAAGTGAGGAGTTTCCTTGGGCACGCTGGATTCTACAGGCAGTTCATCAAGGATTTTTCAAAAATTGCTAACCCTTTATGTAAGTTGCTTGAAAAAACCAGCACTTTGTGTTTTCTGATGTTTGCAGGTTGGCATTTGAGGAGCTGAAAAAGAGACTGGTCACTGCACCCATCATTGTTGCACCCGACTGGGAGCAACCATTTGAACTGATGTGCGATGCCAGTGATTATGCGATAGGAGCGGTCTTGGGGCAGGGAAAGGAGAAAATTATGCACCCCATCTATTATGCAAGCAGGACGCTTAGTGGTGCACAGTTGAATTACACGGTCACTGAAAAGGAAATGCTCGCTGTAGTGTTTTCCTTTGACAAATTCAGGTCATATTTGATTGGCTCAAAAGTTATTGTTTATACTGACCATGCAACCATTAGGTACTTGATAGAAAAGAAGGAGTCAAAACCCCGCTTGATTCGCTAGGTTCTGTTGCTGCAAGAGTTTGACCTGAAAATTCGTGAACGGAAGGGAACAAACAACCAAGTGGCAGACCACCTCTCAAGGTTGGAAGGGGCAGAAAAGAGAACAAAGGTTGGAGACATCATCAAGACCTTCCCGGATGAGCAATTACTGGCAATGACAATGGAGGAGGCACCATGGTATGCTGATATTGCTAACTACCTGGCATGTGGTATAGTACCGCATGATTTCTCCTCTAGTCAAAAGAAAAAGTTTTTCGGGGATTATCGTGATTATTATTGGGATGAGCCTTTATTGTTCAAAATATGTGTTGATAACATGATCCGGCGGTGTATCCCCGAGCAAGATCAATCCTCTGTTTTGCAGTCCTGTCATGCTTCGCCATATGGGGGACACTTTGGAGGAGTCCGAACAGCAGCAAAGGTACTAGAATCAGGACTATACTGGCCTACATTGTTCAAGGATGCTCATACATGGGTAAAAATTTGCGATGAATGTCAAAAGACGGGCAACATATCCCGTCGTCATGAGATGCCAATGACCACAATCCAAGAGGTGGAAGTATTTGACATGTGGGGAATCAACTTCATGGGGCCATTTGTCAGCTCTTACGGTAACAAGTATATACTGGTGGCCGTTGACTATGTCTTGAAGTGGGTCGAAGCAGTTGCTATACCAACCAATGATGCAAAGGGGGTGACCGATTTCCTAAAGAAAAACATCTTCACCCATTTTGGCACCCCCCGGGCTATAATCAGCGATGATGGATCTCACTTATGCAATAGAGCGTTTGCACGCTTGTTGGAGAAGTATGGTGTTCGCCACAAGGTAGCCTCACCATACCACCCACAAACAAGCGGGCAGGTTGAAGTGTCCAACAGCGAAATCAAAAGTGTCCTCTCAAATATGGTGAATGCAACAAGAACAGATTGGGCCATGAAGTTGGATGATGCATTGTGGGCATATCGCACAGCCTTCAAAAGCCCAATTGGTATGTCACCTTACAAGTTGGTATTTGGTTAGGCATGCCACCTTCTGGTTGAGGTCGAACATAGAGCACTGTGGGAACTAAGGCAGTTGAACTTGGACATGGAAACAACAGGCACCAACATAGTTAATGGGCTGCATGAGCTCGAGGAATTCCGGTTTCACGCATTCAAGAGCGCTCGATTGTATAAAGAAAGGATAAAATTGATGCATGACAAGCACATCTTGGATCGAAACTTCAAACCCGATGAATTAGTGCTACTGAATGCCCAAAGATGTTCCATGAATTAAGGAGACGCCAGTTGGACGTCTTCTTTGAGGAACCAGAAGAGGCGAATATTTTGATGGTCCAAGAATTCTATGTGAATTGACCGGAACACGCCAAGCGGGTAGTCATAGTCAGAAGAACACGGGTAAATTCTTCTCTTGAAGCAATACGCCGAGCATATCGGCTACCGGTCTTCTCAGGAGCGGAGGATTACTACCAAACCTACTAGACACCACCTGTCACTTGGAACCTCATTGTTCGGTCAATCTGTTTGGGAGGGGAGCCAATATTAATAAAGCATGGCATCACTCTGAACTCCCAATCTCTCACTTGGGAAGCTAAATGCTGGCTTACCATCATCTGTAGCCGACTGCTGCCCTCCAGCAACACTACTGATGTAAATGCACCTCGTGCAGTGGCGGTTTGGTGTTTTGTCAACCGTCATGACTTCGATGTGGCCAGGCTAATCCACGATGAAATATTCATCAGATCTCCTGAGATAGTCAAATTTTTCTACTTCCCTTCACTCGTTTCCAGGCTGTCCCGTGCCGCAAATGTCCCCGAGAATCGTTTCATAGATGGGAAGCTCGCGAAGAAGGCCCCTTTCAAGGCCAGCAAAATCACAGTGGGAAAGGAGCAACCCATACCTATTACTGTTGACGATGAGGACGAGGTGGTGCCTGACGTCGCCCCGCCAATGACACCTTTTGATGAGGCGGGCCCATCTCGGCCTCGGCGAAGCACCCGGATATCTACCTTGGAGCAAGATGTTGCTGGCTTACGTACCTCAGTGGATAACCTGAATGACAGAGTTGACACTCTAGTCACTCAGAATGCTAAGTCAGAGAAGAATATAATGTCCTGGCTCCGAGCGTTAGGGCGCGCCTGTCGACTCGACCCGGCCACCGTCTATGATGAAGACTGAAAACCAGGGAAGTCTCCTTACCTCACTGTGCATTATTCTGTTGCCATGGGGGCATGTCAATTCTTTAATTGTGGGGTGGGGGGATACTGTTTGTTGTTGTATATATATAACTACTGGGAGGTTGATTGGTTTGTTGGTAGTTGAATTTTCTTATTTTATTTGAATATATATGGACTAGTGCTGACTGGGCCCGACGATGGACACCTTTCGACAGGTCTCTTGAGGGTTTTGAGTTGAAAAAATAATAAATAATATATATATATATATACCGAAGACTCCCCCCGAAGATGGACCTGCTTCTTGAGAGAAGTGAGTCTAGAGAAAACACAAAAATATTTTTCCTTGTTAGGTAGTGTATCAACCCCTTGGTTTTTTTTAATACCACAGTTCTTTTCCAAGGGTTTTCACTTGAACCGGGTGTAGTTAGTTTTTTTTAGTTTAGGAGTCTTGGGCGAGATGGGAATAGGGCCCTTAACTCTATGATACCCTGAATAAAGATTACTTTAGTGGGACACTTAGTTTCTTTAGTCGACTCGAACAAGGCCTGAATTTGTGTGTCCCTGAACAGCTCAAATGCTTTAAGAAGAGTGTCTGATGATCCTAACTGAAGTGAGTCATGTGCTATGTGTGAGTGAGATTTTGTGTATTCTATTCTAACACCCAATGCCTAGAACTTGCCCTATGTGTGTACAAAGCGAAATGGTAGTCTTATTTGGTTTGGAAAGTGATATAGGCATTCTTTGCTTAACCCTTCTGAATATGTTTGTCCCACCTAATGGTACATATCTTAGTCAAACTCGTTGCGCCTATAAGCCTGTTTTCCTTGGCAACCACTTGACAAGCCTGTCCCAAGTTTAAATAGCCTATCTTGTTGAACCCTATCACCTCTTAGAAGCACTCGAAGTGTAATGGATATGAAAAGAAATATAAGTGTGGGGTGGTTGACTGGGGATGTAAGTGGAATTAAGGAAGCATGAAAAAAAGGGGGCACTGTTTGATAAGCAAGACTACATGCCACCATTAAAAAAAATGTACTTAAAAAAATAAGGGGTTAACACAATAATGTAATGGTGGAATGAAGGGTTGACAAAATCAAGAGCTTAAAAGTACACAATGTAGTGGAGTGCTTAGGGAGGTGCAGTCACTATATCCACATGTATCCTACCCATCCCGCAACCAACATTACAACCAAATAAAGTTCTATTTGATTCTAGACCGAACAAGCTCGATTAGTCGAGTATTACACTACGGGCAAGCCTATGGTGTGTTGTTTGTGGCATAAGAATTTGTTTCTGAGGGTGAGTGAAATGTCGTATTCGAGTTACTCAGTGTGTGATTGGTAAATAATATAAGTCTCTTTTGTAGTGAGTAGACACATGATTCATGAAGGGAAGGTAAGTCTAGACCTCTGACTGAGAGTAGGAGATCCGGTTAGGGGTGTTGCGTGGCTATAAAGGAGTCCACTCTCGAGGCTAGGATGTCGCGCTGAAGTAGCCTACATGTGTGAAGTCTTCTGGGTATAGAGAGTGGGGAAGGTATCCTATAATGATTAGTCTTGTAGAGTGTGGTTGTGTTTCTCGAGGAGGAGCAACGGTTTAAGTGTGAGGTGTTGATAATAGGCTATATAGACGCTATTTACACTCTTAATCAATCATACTCTAGTGTTGTTTTAAGTGCAAACATGATAACAAAATGCTCTAAATAGTGTTTTTATGCTTTGCAGGAAATAATCCATGTTCAAAAGATACTTTGGAGAGTTTTGGAGTAAATCAAGGGATTATACGGCCAATCAAGAAGAACCCGAGTGAAAAGAAGCAAGAAAAAGGCGAAGAGAGCTGGAGTGGGGCCCACCGCGACCGCAGCTGGAACGCGGTGGGAAAAACAATGAAAGGAAGAATTCATGCTAACCACCGCGGTCGCGCCGCGTTCTGCCGCGACCGCGGTCGATCCGGAAAACGCCCAGAAACTGCAGGGACTTAAGTGCAAAAATGAGAGAAATTAGCCTAACCCTATTTAAACCTTATAAACTCGTCCAAGAAAGTTTAGGCTTGTCTTTAGATTGATTTTGGAGGCAAGAATACGTGTGAGAAGATCAAGATACAATTAGAGTTTTTCTATTCTCCATCTTTGTCATTATTTTGGGAATTATGAATTATTTTATGCTTTCTTTGTGTTTTAGCATGAGTAGCTAAACAATCCATCTAGGGTTGATGGAACTAATTGTTAGATGAAGTTTTGACTCAATATTGTTATAATTGATCCGGGTTTAATCTAAGATTGTTCAACTATGCTTTGTATGGTGATTAATTGAATGGGCCCTTGATTAATCATGTCTAATTGCTTGGTGTTGCTTGAGAAAGAACACCAGGTTAGATTGTTGTTGAACAACATCACCTTTGGGTAATTGAAGAGATTCATTACTTGAATTTAAAAGTGGGGTTAGAGATAACGAAACTTTGGTGGGATAAATTAGAGCTGCATAAGTTATCAACTAGAGTAGTTCGAGAGAATGCTCTAGTAAATTATTGTAGTTGATCGAGAGATAATTACAATAACCCATAGCTCATAATCCTCTTGGAGTAACACAATGAGAATATAGCGAAAGAGTCAGAATTAGTTTAACAATTGTGGAAATCACTGCCCTAGATCTTTCTACCATTGATTTATCTTTAATATTAAATATTGTTAGTTTTAATATAAGTCCTTTTGGTTAATAAAACCAAACAATTATTGATAAAAATACTGCACCCGGAAGAGTGTCTGAGCTTACATTAGCATCACTGAGAGTTGTAATAGGTTGGTTAGTTCCCTGAGGATTCGACTCCGGACTTTAAACCGGATTATATTTGCAACGACCGCTTTGTCTTTTATAAGGCACAGTTGGGCATGATCAACGACTCCGTAATGGAGTTTCGTCAGTTTTGTTAGCCGCGTTAGGTGATTTTGGACTTAGGGGCGTGTCCGGATTGTGTTTTGGAGGTCTGTAGCTCATTTAGGCTTGAAATGGCGATAATCGAATTTTTGGAGATTTTGACAGGTAGTGGAAGTTTTGATTTCAGGGTCAGATTCCGATTTCGGAAGTTAGAGTAGGTTCGTAAGGTTGATTATGACTTGTGTGCAAAATTTGGGGTCAATTGGACGTGGTTTGATAGGTTTCGACATCGGTTGTCGAATTTGGAAGTTTCAAGTTCTTTAAGTTTGAATCAGAGGCTAATTTGTGTTTTAGCGTTGTTTGATGTGATTCAAGGGCTCGACTAAGTTTGTATGGTGTCTTGGGACTGGTAGGTATGTTTGGTTGAGGCCCCGGGGGCTTTGGGTTGATTTCAGATGGTTATCGGATCATTTTGGACTTGTTGGAAATGGCTGAAGTTCTGGTGTCATTTTTGCTGGTTTCCCTCATCGCATTCGTGAGAGAGCTCTCACGTTCGCGTAGGGTATCTGGGAGACCAGCTATGTTGCGCTACACATTCGCGACAGTGTGGATCCTTTAGCCTACGCGTTCGCGATATGGTCCTCGCGTTCGCGTAGAGGATCGGTCAGATGGTCTCCAGGTGAACTAGCCTACACGTTCGCGATGATTGTTCCGCGTTAGCGTAGGGCCAAGAGAGGCAAGCTTACACGTTCCTGAGGGGGTTCTCGCGTTCGCGAAGGAGGTATGGAACTGATGGGAAGTTTGTGCTTCGCGAATGTGAGGGTATGTCCGCGTTCGCGAAGAAGGAATCATGCGCAGACTTATAAAATTTCAAAAACGAGGGTTAGGCCATTTTTATCAAAACTTGAGTTTGGGAGCTCGTATTTGGACGAGATTATGAGTGATTTTCAGAGACATCGATTGGGTAATGATTCTACACTCTATTTTGGTTATATCCCACTAATATATCATTAATTTCATCTTTAATTTCGGATTTTTGGGGTTTTGGGAAAAATTGGAAGAAGTTCTTCAACTAAGATTTTGAGTTTTGAAAGGGGATTCATGGTCGGATTTGAGTAATTTTTATATGGTTGGACTCGTGAGTGAATGGGAGTTCATATTTTGTGACTTTTACTCGATTCCGAGACATTGGCCCGGGAGGCTTTTTGGAAGATTTCCTAATTTCTCGCTTTAGCTTAGATTTCATTGACTAGATTAGTTTCTTATAGCAATATTTATGGTATGTAATTGATTTTGGCTAGATTTAGACCATTCGGAGCCGGATATTCATGGGAAGAGCATTGTTACCTATTGATTTAGCTTGGTTTGAGGTAAGTGGCTTGCCTAACCTTGTGTGGGGGAAATCCCCATAGGATTTGGTACTGATTTTACTATGTGAGCGCCGTGTATGCGATGTGACGAGTGCGTACACGGACTATTTGTTGAAAAAAACCTGAATTTTACTGAGTAATTTCCTGTTTTTTACCCTAATTGAACATACTAGCATGCGTAGTTACTTTGTTAGCCTAAAATAACATGTCTACGTGCCTTAATTGCCTAATTGAACTCTTTGCAGCACGTCTATTGAATTCTGTTTCTTTTCCCGACTTGTACTTAGTCTAGACTGTAGATTCTCTTGTTGTTTTATCAATGGTAATTGATTACACTGTGTATTTACTTTGGGACTACGGGACAGTATCACGGGAGATCCCCCTGCAAATTTACTTTTGGAACTACGGGACGGTATCCCGAGAGATCCCCCTGCACATTTACTTTTGAGACTACGAGGCGATACCTCGAGAGTTCTCACTACATATTTACTTTTGGGACTACGAGACGTATCTTGGGAGATCCCCTATGTTGCGCCCCCTCTTTCCTCGCGGATATCGGGTTTATGACATTCAGTTGGGACAACTCTTTCCTTTTGGAAAAGGGTTTGTGTTTTTGAGAGTCACCACCTAACGATTTTTAAAGGTGCGTTAGTACACCAAATGGGTTCATTACAACTACATTGTTAACCATAGGTAGAGTAAGGGCTTGAAATTACCCTAAGGGGAAGGTGTTAGGCACCCCTCAGGATCCACAAGTGTGGTTCTCGGTCAAACAGCTTTTGTGAATCTGTACGGCTTAACAAACAAACAAATAAAATCTCAAACAAGAGGGGATTTAAGTCTTAAGCAATGTAGATGTTTAAAAATAGTAAAGAAGGTTAGATTTTGAAAGGGTTACGATCTAAGCATATGAAGGGTATCCTAGGTTTATAATAATATGGATCACATCAGTACAATACACGGTAATCACTCCTCGAAGAGGGGCTACACTTGGTATTAGTGTACCGATCATCATATCCATATTCTACCCTTTCCCACCCCGTGAAAGTAACTAAATCGAGTGTTGGTCTTGACCTCTATTGCATGTTGTTACCCGTCCCTTCCTATCAGTCCCGGAGGAATTTAGGACTTCTATCCTATAAGGGATGTTCTAGGCAGACCCTCAGGTTTAAAGGAAAAATACTAAGGCGACAAATAAGAACATGTAGGACTACAATTGGAGGGGAAACACGGAAAAACAGAGAAAAGGCACAAGTACCTCCACACATAGTGCACATAAAAAACATGACTCATACACAGTTAAGGTCCAGATTCAGATTCAGATCCTAAGCATGGTATCTAAGTGATAACACAAAGGCAGTTTTATTGCATAACTCAGAGAGGAAGTCTTAATCAGGCTTGCCTACTGGTTTTTATCCTGTTGATAATTAAGCAGCATACATAAATAAACATATTTCTAGTTTTAACAACTTTAATTACCTAGGGCTTTCCTAGGCAAAGGACAAGGCTCAGTAATTACCCAGATTATTAAAGAAACTGTTTGAGTTGTTTTGCCTAAATATGCTGTACTTAGGTGTTGCATCAAATGCAGAATTATCACTAGTTGTTTAAAGACATGGTAAAACAGTTTTAGGTCCTTTTTCATGCATTGGTAATTAGGCGGAGAATGAGTCCTAAAACATGATATCTAATATGCACATATGGAGATGCAGAATGGGCTGTATGCAGAGTTCCTAAGCAGGATTTGCTAAATGCATAAAGTTAAAGTATTGAACATGATTCCAGAAGATGCGATGGTGGTAGTTTATTTTGGTGTTATTTATCCTAAACAGGATCTCTAAGTGCGCATGGCAATATGAAACATGATTGCAGAAGATACCAATTATTAACATTATTTACCGTGTCACAGAATTTTCTAAGTGATGAATGACAGTACTGAAACAAGATGCTGAAACAGTGTTCATAAAGCCTAAATAGCATGATTTCTAATGCATGATATGCTTTGCACATGTTGATCCTAAACATGATTTCTATTTCGCAAATAAGGAATGTGAACCTAATAGCATGGTTTCTACCCTTTAGCAGTTATAGCATGCATAGTTACCCTTCCCTTTTTACTATCCATCCCTAAAGAGTTGTTTACAATTATTTATTAGAGACCATTGAATAGGAATTACACAACTGAAATAGAAGAAAAATAAGAAGTTAACTATAGGGAGCCTATAGAATAGGCCCAGAATCTCCAGAATGCCCCATTTCCATTCTATTCACAACCTTTCACATGATCCGGGTTTGTCAGAGTTCCCTAAGGATCTCAAAGGATCCCGGGCAGTGCTCACACCCAGATTTCATAGCCAAGATAGAGTAAGTGTGATGTGTGGCTATAATTCATGGTTTAAAGCATTACGTGCCTTACATTTTATGTGCGTTAATGATAAAATACACGTCGTATGTGTATAATGGAGTCTACTTCATGTGTAGGTTAATTGGAGATGGAAGCCGAGCTAAATGGATGCATAAACGTCAAAAATACGCTCAAGAGTCGAAAAGGAGTGAATCGGGCTATAGCCGGGCGTTTGAGCTGTAAAGCCTGGTCATAACAGGCTATAGCTGGGCGTTTGGGCTATAAAGCCTGGTAGGACCAGGCGTTTGGGGGCGTTAGAGCCCTAACGCCAGGCCTGGCCAGGCTTTATCCGGGCATTTGGGCCATAAAGCCTGGTCCCTGGTCCGGTCCAATCCGAGTTTTGAAGGTTTTAAATGTTTCCCGGTTTGAATAGAAGTCTCCTACACGTTTAGGGTTTGTCCCAAACATATAAATAGACCCAAAAATATACTTTGAAGGGGGATTTGGACGTGGAGGAACACACACCACGCTTGAAGGAGGCTTCTAACTAGTTTTTCTTCTCTTCTCTTCCTTTAATTTCGTAGTTTATGAGTTCTAGAGTTTTGGGTGCTACATGAACGTTGTAGTTTGAAGCTTGAATTATTCTTATTATTTTATCATATTGGTTTATTTATTTAAATCTTGCGCTTAATTATTTGATTGCTTGATCACCAATTGAATACTATCTACATATCTAGGATTGAACTCGGGAGAGGGAATTCTAGATTGCATATAAGATTGGGTAGAGCAAGATCTTAACCCTTCAGGGGAGCGGATTTGCGGTTAGGATAGGAATATACCTAATCGCCTTGCTTGGTTATTATACGGGAATTATTAATGCGTTCTTGTTAATCCTAATTTCATAGGAATATAGGCGTTAGGTTAGCTTGAATAGGCGAGTGTTACTTCAGGAGAAGGCTACGAGCAATATTAACCTCGTCAATCAATAAACCAGATAAATTAATTAGACGATTCAAGTGGAAAACAAGTGAAAAACTCAACAGGATTGTTTGCTAACCCATAGCTCTAGAATATTGGCTCTTATTGAATTCGTGTCTAATCTCGCCAATTGTTTCTTTAATTTCATAGTTTACTATTCTAGATTAATTTTAGTTAATATTCATACTTTAGTATTCGCTTGAATAGATTAATTGTTTGGGTTTAATTTAGTTGATAGTACAAGTCCCTATGGATACGATATCTGGACTTAAAATCCTATATTACTTGTCGACCACGTATACTTGCGTGTGCGTTTGGGAGCAACAAAGTGCAGTGTGAAAAGGCCAGCTCTTGTGTGTCAAAGTTCAGAGGGAGCTCAAGGGCCCCAAGGCAATGCTCATACAAGAGGGGCAGAACCTAATGTCTAAGAGTAGAGTGAGAGTGCTTGACAGATTCGAAAAGATCAAGTAGGAAAATAGCTTTTTAAAATAACTTGTTTGAAATAAGTTTTGAAGAACAATATAAGAGTATTACTTGGTGAAAACAATTTGAAAGGGAAGAGGGTAAGACAAATCAGAGTCTCTGGATCAGAACAGTACACATAGAGCAAGAAACAAGAACCAAATAAGTTTAACACTCACAAGCAGGGACTGAGGGGTAGGGGACAAATATGAAGCATATAGGGAGAACATACAATAAGCAGGGTCACATATAGGTTCAGAGAAAAGGTTATGGTACAACATGTGTTCAAGATTACATAAGACTAAGTAACATATAGTGCATATTGTGGTGTGCTAGGAATCAAAGAAGACAGAGAGGAAGCATAATCATGTTGGAATATGCAAAAGGGGTAGTAAACATGCTAAGTTTATAGAGGGAGGTATTAAGAACTAAAGCAACAAAGTATACATACTAATTGCAAGTTGAGCAACAAAACCATAAGTAAAAGCATATCAGAAATAAGATGAATTGAAATACCAAAAGAAACATATTATTTTGAAGCTTTAAACTAAACTGAGGACATACCAGTTAGGTGATGACAAACACAGAATAAAGAATAGGAAAGTAGAATGATCAGTCTTGGCTTGCAGCCGATTGATAATAGCAGGTAATCAGAAGGAGAATAGTAGAGAGTATGTATGTGTGTAAAAGAGAGAGTTGAACAATGTTTTGTTCGTGTATTTGGAAAATAAGAGGCCTGGGTCTATATAGCTTTGAAAACAATAGTAAATAAGGTAAGGAGTACTAATTTCAACATAGTTATAGGAAAAATACCCAATCAGAATCAATCAAGACCCGGACTCCGTTTAATTAGGGAGTCATAGTTCAAACGGGTACAAGTTGTATCAAACAAGGAAAAGAATCAATTATAAGACTGATTTTACCATAATAGGAGTAGTAAAATCATATGGCATGTAATAAAGACCAAGTACATAATACATAATTAAGGAAAGTACATGTTAAATAACTGACAGCATATTCGTGCACATAAATAAGGTAGAGCATAACTTTAATTCTGGAAATTAGTCACAAGAATCACGAATGAGATTGAAAATCACATGGAATCAATATTAACTAAGGAAAGTATCATAAAAGTAAGGAAGTAATTCAAAATCAGTAAAGAGTTATAGGGAAAATACAAAAAATCATAGATTCAAAGAAAATGTCATAGCTTTATGAAGAGATGCACAGAATCAATAGAGTGTTAGGTAAAAAGTCGCTAATCGAATAATCAGACTTACTAAGCAATAAATAGCACTAAAATCAGAGAAACCCTAAGTAAGACATCATAGAAACAGTAGGAGGTTAAAAACCCTAACAACAAAATTAAAGCGAGAAGCATAGAACACAGAGAAAATCCAGAAGAACATGCAGATTAGCAAACATAGCAAACAAGATGAACTCAAACCCTAAAATTGGGGTTTCAACAGAATAATTAAGGTAAAAGAGGAGACTCAAGCAAAGCGTTTAAAATCATACTGGGAACCATAGATTAGTACTAAAAATAAGAAGATAAAGTATTTTCAAAATGGGTTAGGAAACCCTAGTTCTTAAAAATTAAGAATCGTTTGAAAAACAAAGGGGGTTTAAAGAGATAACAGGTGAAAACTGTAGAATAGACATAGATCTGTCACAGATCTAGGAAGATCGGAAGATCTTAAAGCTAGGGTTTCCAGAGAAAAACCCAAAAGAGAAGAAAGCTTAAAATATCACCGGCGTTTGGCCGAAAAATGCAAGAATCTTACTCGAACGGCCATAGGAGGCCGGAAAACATGGCATGAGACCGGAGATGGGAGTGTATTTCCTCATGGTCACTTGAGATCCTCCATCGGTGACACAAGCATGAAAGACGGAGCCATGGGGTTGATGAGAGGTGGAAACTCCATAGTTTTCGGCAGCGGGTGGTCGGAGAAGGAGAGATAGAGCTTAGGGGGGACGAAGGTTATAGAGAGAGTGTTGAGAGAATTCAGATAGAGAAAGAGACGATTGAGTGTTACGAGTGAGGGGGAAATGAATGGGGGGGATATTCTTCGAAGTGTGCGTTTCTGAGTGGGATTCGCAAGCTCTGTGTAATCTCCTTTTGCCAAATACTCCTTGATGTCATGAAACCAAGGATTTCCGTCTGCTTCCTCTTCGACATGGGCACAATAAGCTGGCTGATTATGGATCTTTACGGGAATGAGATCAATAAAATTCTTGTTCGGGTGTTGGATCATTGAGGACAAAGTAGCCAATGCATCGACGAACTGGGGACATACAAAAATTCCGTCTTCATTAACCTCTTTCTTAATTCCTGTACGTGGTGCAGATACGACAGTATCTTGGAACTCGGTAGCCCACTCTCCTTGTACCCGATGTACCAATAAATCTGAGTCACCAATCACTAACAACTCCTTGACGTTCATATAAATGGCCATGTTGAGCCCTAAGATATAGGCTTCGTACTCTGCCATATTTTTGGTGCATGGGAATATGAGTTTGGCAGATATCGGATAATGCTGACCGGTTTCTGATATTAGGACTGACCCAATGCCAATTCCCTTGAAGTTCGCTTCTCCATCGAAGAACGTTCTCCAACCGTTATAGGATTCTGCAATGTCTTCTTCTATGAATTATACCTCTTCATCAGGAAAATATATTTTCAGAGGCTCGTACTCTCCATTTACAGGGTTCTCAGCAAGATGGTCTGCCAGTGCTTGTCCCTTGACCGCTTTCTGAGTCACATAGATAATATCGAACTCACTCAGTAGGATTTGCCACTTGTCTAGCTTGCCAGTGGGCATGGGCTTCTGAAAGATGTACTTCAATGAATCCATTCTCGATATGAGATACGTTGTGTAGGCACAAAAGAAATGGCTCAGCTTCTGAGCTACCCAAGTCAAAGCACAACAAGTGCGTTATAGTAGAGAATATCTGGCCTCGTACAGAGTGAACTTCTTTCTAAGATAATAAATGGCTTTCTCCTTTCTTCATGTTTCATTGTGCTGCCCCAGAACGAAACCGAAAGCTCCATCTTACACTGCAAGGTAGAGTAACAGAGGTCTACCTGGAGAAAGCCTTTTGATAATCATCGGTCCACTTTGTTGCGGCGTCCTTCTTCAGCATCTTGAAGATCGGCTCACAGATAACTGTAGACTGTGCTATGAATCTACTGATGTAATTAAGTCTCCCCAAGAAACTCATCACATCTTTTTTTGTTCTTTGGCGGTGGTAGTTCTTGAATGGCTTTGACCTTTGACAGATCCAATTCTATCCCTCGGTGGCTGACAATGAACCCGAGCAACTTTCCAGCAGGAACCTCGGATGCACACTTCGCGGGGTTCAGCTTCAGATTGTATTTCCACAATCTCTTGAAGAACTTCCTCAAATCGTCCATGTGGTCAGTGACTTTCCTAAACTTGATGATAACATCATCCATGTATACCTCGATCTCCTTGTGAATCATGTCGTGGAAGATGGTGGTCATAGCCCTCATGTACGTGGCCCCTGCATTCTTCAGGCCGAATGACATCATCTTGTAACAGTACACTCCCCACGGTGTAATAAAAGCCATTTTCTCAGCATCTTCCTCATCCATCCAGATCTGATGATAACCAGCAAAGTAATCCACGAATTATTGTAATTCATGCTTGGCGCAATTGTCAATCAGGATATGTATATTTGGCAGAGGGAAGTCATCTTTCGGACTAGCCCGGTTGAATCCCGGTAGTCGACACAAACTCTGACCTTCCCATCCTTCTTTGGTACTGGCACAATGTTGGCTAACCATGTCGGGTACTCAACTACCCTGAGAACCTTGGCGTTGATCTACTTGGTGACTTCTTCTTTGATTTTCAAACTCATGTCAGGTTTGAACTTCCCGAGATTTTGTTTTATCGGTGGACACATTGGATTGATTGGAAATTTGTGAGCCACAGTAGACGTACTTAGACCAGTCATGTCGTCATACGACCAGGCGAATATGTCCTCATACTCTTTTAGAAATTCTGCGTATTCTTTCTTTTCTGACGGCGACAAATGAATGCTGATCCGTGTTTCCTTGATGTTTTCTGAATCTCTCAGGTTGATGATTTCAGTCTCGTCCAGGTTGGACTTAGGTCAGTTCTCAAAATTCTCAACTTATTTGACAACCTCGTCAGGTATGTCATCTTCTTCTGAATCCACGTTCGTTTTCTGCGTTGTCTCGTTGCATGTCACAATCATCGATTCGTCAAGACAGGTAATAGTAATGCTGTATAGGTAAAGTAATGAGAGAAAAATGATAGCAATGAATATTGATTCATAAGAAAAAAAATTTAAAAATGCTTTTGATAAACTGAATGATTGTCTTGAACATTGAAGATCTTATTGCAGGAATTAAAATGCGAAAAAAGAAATCATTTTGTAAGAAAATAGTGAATAATGCTTGTTTTAGCCTTGCTACCCCGAGGCTCGTCAGGCTTTGGTTGTCCTGACAGTCCAATTCTTGAGGTACGTCCCTCTGCTCACAGCCTGTATGGAAGGGCCTTCCTCCCCCTCCTCCTCAAGAATAACACAACAGTCCATATCACTATCCTCCAGAAACAAGTTCCTCATTGCTGCAAGTGCTTCTTCTTCGTCTGATCCATAAATAATGTCGGCCTGTTAGAAGGTCTGCTCCAGATGCGGTATTGGTTGCTCCAAAGGGTAATAAGGTCTGCGCTATGGTGGCAACCAGTTTTTGAATTCTTCCCAAGTGTATTCGTATCCCAAACCGAAAGTGGTGCCGTGCTTCTTGACTTTGATAGGTTTGGAGATCCCCTGAAGGTTCTTGACGAGCCCTTTACCTGGCTTGTACCCTCGCCAATTCATCATACTTGCGATCTTTCTATCCCACCATTTGTCTTTGTCGATGGTGTTGACCCGTTCAATGTGGTAGTAAGTTTCTCCACCCAGCTTTCTTCTTCCTTCAATCACCGGAATAGTCTGGAGACTGTAAATAGGGTTACTACCGTCACCATGAATAATCACCTCTTGGTGGTTCCACTTGAATTTCACTGCCTGATGTAGTGTTGATGCTACGGTCACAGCAACATAGATCCAGGGTCGTCCCAATAACAAATTGTAGGACGCTGGCACATCTATTACTTGGAAGTCCACCTCGAACCAGGTTGGCCTCATTTGCAGGCATAGGCTGATCTCACCAATGGTGGACCTCTGAGATCCATTGAAGGATTTCACGTTGATCGCTCCATCCTTTATCTCATGCAACCCTCTACCTAATTTCTTGAGCGTTATCAGCGGATAGATGTTAAGACTGGATCCCCCATCGATCAGGATTCTGGTGATAAAATAATCTTCGCATTGCACAGTGATGTGCAGTTCTTTGTTATGGCCCAACCCTTCAGGAGGAAGCTCGTCCTCATGGAAAGTGATCTTGTGAGTCTCCAACACTCGGCCCACCATATTAGCCATTTCTCCACTAGTGATATTGTTTGGCACATAGGCTTCATTCAACACCTTTAATAAAGCATTCCTATGCGTCTCGGAATTCTGCAGTAAAGAAAGGATGGATATTTGCGCTGACGTTTTGTTCAGATGGTCGATGACTGAATACTCCTTGGCCTGTACTTTCCTCCAAAGGTCATCCGGACCTGTCTCGATAATGGGAGGCCGATTGGAAGCCTGCCTGCTGGATTCAACCAGATGTTCAGGGGGTATAGACTCTACCAGTTCTTGTCATACCCTGCACTGCATTAGCTTCTTCAGTCTTGACTTTACCTTTCCTTCTCGCCTCGACTGTATAGTCCCATGGTACAACATTTGTATAGAAAGGTGGTGTGGTCGATATCGCCACTGTGATTGGCGCAACTACCCTCACTTTAAATGGAACATGTGCCTAGGGTGGTAAGACTGCAACCTCAAATGATGTGGGTGCATTTGCCGGAGACACGAACTCAACTACAATTGATACTGGTGTCTTTGCAGGTGACGCTGCTTCAAACTCAAGAGGCATGGACATATTTACCTCAGCATCCTCAGACGGTTGAATCTGGACTATGATCGGGTTGACAGTGACTGCAGGTTTCTTTGGATCATCGCCTTCTGCGATCAACTCGATTGATTCCTCGGGGTCCCAATCATCTTCAATTTCAATCAAGTGGATGCCTCCACCCTTATGGTTCGGAAGAGGATTGTAGAGGACATTTGGAGTGGATTCTTTTGCCACGATCTTGTTGTCAACCAGGGATTGTATCTTGTCCTTCAAAGAGCGGCATTCATCGATGGTGTGCCCCTTCATGTCGGAGTGGTATGCACAGGACTTGTTTGGGTTGACCCATTGAGAAGTATTCTCAGGGGTTCCAGCAGGGATGGGGGTGACATAACCAGCAGCTTTGAGCTTCTCATACACCTGGTCGATGGGTTCAACGATGGCGGTATACTGTTTTGAAGGTCTGCGATCAAAATTAGGATGAGGTTTAGGGAAGTTTTGACGGGTAGGGGGTGATTGGTAATAAGATGGTTGGAAATTGTAAGTGTGGTAGACAGGAGCGGGTTGTGAGTATCTGGGTGAAGCTGGTTGATATGTCGGTGGTGGAGGTGATTGATAAGTTGGTGGTGGAGCTTGGTATGATGGTGCTTGGTAATTTGGGGTTGGTTGATATGTGAGTGGAGGTGTTGGGTAAGTTTGGTATTTGAGTGGGGATTTGGTTCTTTGTGCAACCATCACGGCTCCCACGTCTCTTTTCTTAGACACACCACCAGACTTCAAAGACTTGTTTGTAGCTTGAAAGGATTCAAAATTTGTGACCATACCGCTCTTGATACTTTCTTCAATCCGTTCACCTAATTTGATAATGTCGGAGAACTTGTGGTTCTCAATCATCATCAACCGTTCATAGTACTGCGGGTCCTGAGCCCGAACAAAGAACTTGTTCATATGCTCCTCTTCTAAGGCGGGTCTGACCTTGGCAGCTTCGTACCTCCAACGAGTAGCGTACTCGCGAAATGTCTCCGTGGGCTTCTTTTTCAAATTCTGATTATAGAACACGTCTGGTGCATTCTCTGTGTTGAACCTGAATCTGTCCATAAAGTCAGATGCCATGCTCACCCAATTCGACCATTTCTTGGGATCTTGGCTGATGTACCAAGACAATGCATCTCCTTTCAAGCTCCTCATGAACAACTTCATGCGGATCCTTTCATCCTTCCCTACTCCAACCAGCTTATCACAATAAGTTCTCAGATGGACCCTTGGATCACCTGTACCATCAAACATTTCAAACTTAGGAGGTTTGTATCCCTCGGGCAGTTCGACATCGGGCTGTATGCAGAGGTCTTCAAGTTCAACCCTTCAACTCTCTTGATTCCCTCGACGCCTTGAACCCGTCTGGTCAACTTCCTAAGTTCCTCGACTAAGTTCTTGATAAGCAGGTCCTTTTCATTAGACTCAAGTGTGTATGTGATATGGGGAGTGAAGTGTGGCATGGTCTCCACGTAGATAGGATTGTTATGGTGGTCTGGCGCATGAGTGTGGAAATGGTCATTTGTGGAGTTCTGAAGTTCTGGGATAAGCCGTGGAGTGTTGTTTGGAGTATGGCAGGCATTGCAGTGTGCTGGAAGAGTTTGGTTCTTTGGTGGGGTGGTGTGATGATGAGCTGCGGGATGATTTTGCTGTTTTGGAATGTTTTGAGGAGGTGTAGGATTCTAGATGTTGACGTCTGGGACGTTGAGGGAGAATGACAGGTTTGCCAGATTCCGAACTTGATCAAGCTCTTCTTGAAACTTTAACAGCTTCCATTCCAGTTGCGACACAGTCTCATTCTGAATCCGAATACCCTGGCCATCAGTGGCCTCTACCCGTTCAACCACATTCTCATTTCTTCTGTTGCTCGAATCTTCCATTTTCTTTTTGACTTTGTTCTTGCCTTTGGGAGGACTAAGAGGAGGAGAGGGTGGAGGGCCCCTGGATCTTGTAAGATAGGATGATGGTGCCAGAGTGCACAAACTAACCTTTGGGGAGGGGAATAAATAAATAAAGTAAGAGGAAAACAAAAACAAAAAGTATCCAAGTCAGTGAGGATTATGAAAAGTATTGCGGTATTTAAACACATAGTACGGGAGTGTAAGGCGCGTCTTAATTTGGGGACCTCTTTTGTGCCCGAGGTAGGCCTAGCGACAAATTGATTTGGAGAACTTAAGATGCTAAATGCCTCATTTTATTGATAAGAAAATAGATGAATCCCAAAACGACACTAAACAAACAGGAAGTAAAGGTCACTAATGGCCATTGACCTTATTACATTGATAAAGTAAAAGAAAGACATTCCTATCTACTTGGTCCTAGAAGGACCTTCCCCAGACTCGGCATTCTTTCTTCCCTCGTACAGCTCCCCCAACTCCCGAAGCCCCAGCACCAGGTATGCTCTGGCTAGATGTCCTCTGTCGGTCCCTCCAGCCTTTTGACGGTCTTCAATCCTTTTGAGAAATTTTTTCTCCAGCTCCACTATGCCTCGCTCCAAATACCCTAACCTTTTGTTGGTGATGATAGCCATATCCTTCCATTCCTCCATCAGTTTCTTGCTAGACTCATGTATTTCGTGGTGCTCATCCTCACACTCACGGATCCTCTTGCGCAGCTGGTTGTTTTTGACTTGTGCTTCGGCCTTCTCATCTATAACCGTGTGGCCCTCAACGAACCCTGGCTCGCTCAGACCACCCCAATTTTCTGCCAACCAACCAGGATAGAAAGGGGTACAATCGGCATGATATCTGTCCGGCTCGATGGTGTCCTTCTCTATTACAATCTAGCAGTGCCACATGTGCTGGGCTTGGAACTTGTGAGGACTATCATCACTTTGGAAGTCAGCTCGAAGATGGCTCATCTTGTCAAACCTGGGTATGACTTGCTTCCTACCCGCTTGCCTCATAAATCGAAGAGGGACATAAGGGTATGTTCCTCTTAGACCAATTAGTATTAGGAACGGTGCATATCTGGAACGGGCGATGAACTCCTCTGTCAGAAACCACTCCAACATCCACTGAACCTGTTCTTCAGTCAGATTACCAAAGAGCTCGACCTATCTTTTGGCGTTCTCAGGCTGAGCAAACATGTCGGGGATGTAATTCATTCGCTTTGGATAGTGGAAAGCGATGTGGTCATCCCAAACTCTTCGATGAACTTCTTGTCGGTACTCGCCCTTTTGGAGATGTTCCATGAGCCAAAGATAAAGTAGTAGATTGCAGCCTTCGAAGTGTCTTGCCCCTTGTTGAAACTTTTCCAAGGCTCGATATATGTCTGCAATGATCATAGGCACAATACTGAAGTTTTGCCCATCAGTTCCTTCCATTAGTGTCTTGGTTACCATGACCAATCTAGTGTGGATTCTCTCCTTCTTTATTGGAAACACAATCAGACACAAGAAGCAAAACATGAAGACGAATACTCTACGATGGATGTGTCCCAAGGATGTGATGGCAAACTAGTCGTGGTAGGTACGGTATGATTTGCTGTGACCGTACCTTTCGTACAAGTAGTCAAAAGGGATGCATGACTTCTCTAAGCATACCAGTTCTGCATTCTTCTTCAGACCCATCATTTTAAGGAAACCTTTGCCTATGCGGTTCTCAGGCATTAGCAACCCCGGGGTTTCCCATACTAGGCCAGCCAATCCTCCTATTTCCTCCAGCAAAAGCGTCATTCAATGTCCCCAAAGCGGAACACGGACCTTTCACAATCCCAGAACAAGGTAGCAGCCTCTATTATCATGTTGTTAGGCTGGATTTCTAGGAGAGATGGTAGATTGCCAAAGTATTTTCTGACGAGAGTTTTTTCACTAGAATGTAAATCTTCCCACCAACTTAGCAATCTTGGAGGGATATTGGAGACCATGCCGAATCTGGGGACTTTGTGTCTCATTTTTTCTGCAAGGCAAACAAGGTTAGGCTCTTACCCCCACCAGACTCGACTATTTAACATCAACAATTAGCATAAAGCATTTAGTTCTCCAAATAAATGCACAGAACGTGATGATGTCCGTTTGGGTTTAGGAAAACCCAGTGGAATTTTGGATAAGGCAATCTTAAAAGCTATCACACGGACCACACTTTAGCCTGGCTAGGTTTGACCATGATGCATGAAACAACATAATGGATTAAGGTTTCTATGTGGTTTTAGACTGGTACCCTCGAGTGGACAACTCAAGGGGGAAAGGCATGGAACCGTAGACTGCACCGCTGATCGACTAGTTTTACCGCAAATAAGCCTTTCTAAATTTAGTGGGTAATAATATAGGAAGAGCACAACCACTCATCAACCGTTGCTATAGTATTTTGTTTGGCGCGAGTGGAGTATGAATGTTGAACATGATTATGCAATAAATAAGCATTAAAAACATGTTGTCATGTATTTGCACGTTAGGAAAGCAGTAAATACAACAATTTATAATTTAAAAGCGGTTACAAAGGAAGGGAATGGAAAAAACATGTCAGTTACATTTGAAGAAAAATAAATGCTTAAATAGATAGACAATTAATGACACATAAAGGGGGAAAGGGAAAGGTCGCAAGTATTAACAAAGTAAAGACAAGTTTACAAAGCCGTTTGAAATGGTAAAAGCCTAGATAAATCCCCAGCAGAGTCGCCATGCTGTCGTGCCCCCTCTTTCCTCGCGGAGATCGGGTTTATGACATTTCGTTGGGACAACTCTTTACTTTTGGAAAGGGGTTTGTGTTTTTGAGAGTCGCCACCTAACAATTTTTAAAGGTGCGCTAGGACACCAAAGGGGTTCATTTACAACTACATTGTTAACCAAAGGTAGGGTAGGGGCTTGAAATTATCCTAAAGGGAAGATGTTAGGCACCCCTCAGGATCCACAAGTGTGGTTCCCGGCCAAACAACTTTTGTGAATTTGTACGGCTTAACAAAAAAACAAATAAAGGCTCAAACAAGAGGGGATTTAAGTCTTAAGTAATGCAGATGTTTAAAAATAATAAAGAAGGTTAGATTTTTAAAGGCTTACGATCTAAGCATATGAAGAGTATCCTAGGTTTATAATAATATGGATCACATCAGTACAATACCCGGTAATAACTCCTCGAAGAGGGGCTACACATGGTATTAGCGTACCGGTCATCATATCCATATTCTACCCTTTCCTACCTCATGAAAGTAACTAAATAAAGTGTTGGTCTCGACCTCTATTGAATGTTGTTACCCGTCCCTCCTATCAGTCTCGGAGGAATTTAGGACTTCTATCCTATAAGGGATTTTCTAGGCAGACCCTTAGGTTTAAAGGAAAAATACTAAGGCGACAGATAAGAACATGTAGGACTGCAATTAGGGGGGAACACAGAAAAGCAGAGAAAAGGCACGAGTACCTCCACACATAGTGCACATAAACAACATGACTCATACACAGTTAAGGTCTAGATTCAGATTCAGATCCTAAGCATGGTATCTAAGTGATAACACAAAGGCAGTTTTATTGCATAACTCAGAGAGGAAGTCTTAATCAGGCTTGCCTACTGGTTTTTATCCTGTTGATAATTAAGCAGCATACATAAATAAACATATTTCTAGTTTTAACAACTTTAATTACCTAGGGCTTTCCTAGGCAAAGGACAAGGCTCAGTAATTACCCAGATTATTAAAGAAACTGTTTGAGTTGTTTTGCCTAAATATGCTGTACTTAGGTGTTGCATCAAATGCAGAATTATCACTAGTTGTTTAAAGACATGGTAAAACAGTTTTAGGTCCTTTTTCATGCATTGGTAATTAGGCGGAGAATGAGTCCTAAAACATGATATCTAATATGCACATATGGAGATGCAGAATGGGCTGTATGCAGAGTTCCTAGGCAGGATTTGCTAAATGCATAAAGTTAAAGTATTGAACATGATTTCAGAAGATGCAAGGGTGACCGTTTATTTTAGTGTTATTTATCCTAAACAGGATCTCTAAGTGCGCATGGCAATATGAAACATGATTGCAGAAGATACCAATTATTAACATTATTTACCCTGTCACAGAATTTTCTAAGTGATGAATGACAATACTGAAACAAGATGCTGAAATAGTGTTCATAAAGCCTAAATAGCTTGATTTCTAATACATGATATGCTTTGCACATGTTGATCCTAAACATGATTTCTATTTCGCAAATAAGGAATGTGAACCTAATAGCATAGTTACCCTTCCCTTTTTACTATCCATCGCCAAAGAGTTGTTTATAATTATTTATTATAGACCATTGAATTGGAATTACACAACTGAATAGAATAAAAATAAGAAGTTAACTATAGGGAGCCTATAGAATAGGCCCAGAATCTCCAGAATGCCCCATTGCCATTCTATTCACAGCCTTTCACATGATCCGGGTGTGTCAGAGTTCCCTAAGGATCTCAAAGGATCCTGGGCAGTGCTCACACCCAGATTCATAGCCAAGATAGAGTAAGTGAAGTGTGGAAAGTCCAACTCTTGTGTGTCAAAGTTCAGAGGGAGCTCAAGGGTCCCAAGGCAATGCTCACACAAGAGGGGAAAAACCTAATGTCTAAAAGTAGAGTGAGAGTACTTGACAATTTTGAAAAGATCAAGTAGGAAAACAAATTTTGAAAATAACTTGTTTGAAATAAGTTTTGAAGAATAATAGAAGAGTATTACTTGGTGAAAACAATTTGAAAGGGAAGAGGGTAAGACAATCAGAGTCTCCGGATCAGAACAGTACATATAGAGCAAGAAACAAGAACCAAATAAGTTTAACACTCACAAGCAGAGACTGAGGGGTATGGGACAAATATGAAGCATATAGGGAGAACATACAATAAGCAGGGTCACATACAGGTTCAGAGAAAAGGTTCTGGTACAACATGTGGTCAAGATTACATAAGACTAACATATAGTGCATATTGTGGTGTGCTACGAATCAAAGAAGACAGAGAGGAAGCAGAATCATGTTGGAATATGCAAAGGGGGCAGTAAACATGCTGAGGCTACATAGGGAGGTATTAAGGACTAAAGAAGCAAAGTATACATACTGATTGCAAGTTGAGAAACAAAACCATAAGTAAAAGCATATCAGGAATAAGATGAATTGAAATACCAAAAGAAACATATTGTTTTGAAGCTTTAAACTAAATTGAGGACATACCAGTTAGGTGATGACAAACACAGAATAAAGAATAGGCAAGTAGAATGATCAGTCTTGGCTTGGAGCTGACTGATAATAGCAGGTAATCAGAAGGAGAACATTAGAGAGTATGTATGTGTGTAAAAGAGAAAGTTGAACAATGTTTTGTTCGTGTCTAGAAAATAAGAGGCCTGGGTCTATATAGCTTTGAAAACAGTAGTAAATAAGGTAAGGAGTACTAATTTCAACATAGTTATAGGAAAAATACCCAATCAGAATCAATCAAGACCCGGACTCCCTTTAATTAGGGAGTCATAGTTCAAACGGGTACAAGTTGTATCAAACAAGGAAAAGAATCAATTATAAGGCTGATTTTACCATAATAGGAGTAGTAAAAACATATGGCATGTAATAAAGACTAAGTACATAATACATAATTAAGGAAAGTATATGTTAAATAACTGACAGCATATACGTGCACATAAATAAGGTAGAGCATAACTTTAATTCTGGAAATTAGCCACAAGAATCACAAATGAGATTGAAAATCACAGGGAATCAATACTAACTAAGGAAAGTATCATACAAGTAAGGAAGTAATTCAAAATCAGTAAAGAGTTATAGGGAAAATACAAAAAATCATAGATTAAAATAAAATGTCACAGCTTTACGAAGAGATGCACAGAATCAATAGAGTATTAGGTAAACAGTCGCTAATCGAATAATCAGACTTAATAAGCAACAAATAGCACGAAAATCAGAGAAACCCTAAGTAAGACATCATAGAAACAGTAGGAGCTTGAAAACCCTAACAACAAAATTAAAGCGAGAAGCATAGAACACAGAGAAAATCCAGAAGAACATGCAGATTAGCAAACATAGCAAACAAGATGAACTCAAACCCTAAAATTGGGGTTTCAACAGAATAATTAAGGTAAAAGAGGAGACTCAAGCAAAGCGTTTAAAATCATACTGGGAATCATAGATTAGTTCATATCTTGTATTGAATATTTAATCTTAATTATAATTTTATCTACCATAAATTTAATTTTTAAAGAGTAAAAGATTGATACGACATTTCACTTTTATATCATTATGTTTGTAGAATCATTAGTGGTATGGACTCTTACTAACTATTTTTTTTCTCTTTCTCACACAATTTGTATTCTTAAATATTTTCTTGGTTGTTGTTTAATAATTGAGTATTTTTCAATATTACACGAAAAATTGATAAATTTTTTTATTTAAGTAGGAAAATAGTTTAAATATAAAATAAAAATATATTAACGGGGGGAGGGGGGAGATGTCACGACCCAAACATCCCTCCGAACCACGTCGTGATGGCACCTAGTCTCTACGACTAGGTAACCCTAACAATTCACACATTATACCAAATATCGAAAGAAAACAAGTTTGACTTCTAAATGCAATAGATACTCAATAAACAAAAGAACGATATCGTTCGGCATGTACAATAACCTAACTCTACTTACACAGCCTTCCCAAACCCCGAGGTCTGCGGACTCGATAGATATACCTTGAAGTCTCCAACAGCTGCCTCGAACTCACTGATATTGCGATTGATAACGAGCACCTGAATCTGCACACAAAACATGTGCATAAGAGTAGCATTAATACACCACAATTGGTACCCAGTAAGGTCCAAGCGTAACCTCGATCGAGTAATGACGAGGTCAGGTCAGGCCCACTGGTATATAGTAATAAAGAAGACATGAGAGTAAGCAGTATAATAAGAGACTAAAGTTCAACAAAGGAAAACACAGTGAAATAACATAACAGTACACGGAATTAAGCGACAGGGTGTTGATACACAATTTTTTCCTTTACATTTTTAAAATATGCATAAATACCTTCAAAATGCACAAGGTTTTTATAATTTTTCCCATAATTTTAAGGGTTTAAATTGATTTATTTTCTCCCCTTTTTATTCATAAAATCCAATAATTATTTCCAAAATTATTATTATGATGATTTATTCATTTAACTTCTACGCTTATACCAAAATGTAGTCAATATAATATTTATGCATTTTTATAATTACTTTTACAAGCCAAATTGCATATAATTGAAATGTTAGCCCATTTTAAGGTATAATTATATCTTATGTGTAAAATTGGCCCCTATATTTTTAAAATAATAATTATACATTTTTAATCATTTTTTATAGAGAAATTATTTTCAGAGAACTATTTATTATTTATTAAAATTAAGATAGGAAAATTGGCTATTTAAATCGTAGCCAAATTTGGCTTTCAATTATAGCCCAAATTGAACTCACTCCTAGACCAATTAAAACCCAATTTACCCGGACCCCAACCCAATAAAATAGCCCAAACACTCCCAGGCCCAATGCCTTAGTTACCCGACCCAATCCCCCTTAATCTGAGCAGTTGATTAATTCAAATCAACGGCCCAGATCTCTACCTACCATATTTAACCCTAAATGACTACCCCCCCGTTCATTTTCTCCTCACTCATAACACTCAATCGTCTCTCTCTCTCTCTCTGAATTCTCTCAACACTCTCTCTAGAACCTTCGTCCCCCCTGAGCTCTGTCTCTCCTTCTCCGACCACCCGCCGCCGGAAACTATGGAGTTTCCACCTCTCATCAACCCCATGGCTCCGTCTTTCATGCCTGTGTCACCGATGGAGGATCTCAAGTGACCATGAGGCAATACACTCCCATCTCCGGTCTCATGCCATATTTTCCGGCCTCCTATGGCCGTTCGAGTAAGATTCTTGCATTTTTCGGCCTAACGCTGGTGATATTTTAAGATTTCTTCTCTTTTGGGTTTTTCTCTGAAAACCCTAGCTTTAAGATCTTCCGATCATCCTAGATCTGTGACAGATCTATGTCTATTCTAAGGTTTTCACCTGTTTTCTCTTTAAAACCCCTTTGTTTTTCAAACGATTCTTCATTTTTAAGAACTAGGGTTTGAATCCAATACAATTATTTTTTAAATTCATCATATGAGTTAAATTTTTATTCAAGGTAAAAAAAAACTTAGGGTACATAAATTTATTCCATAAAAAAGAGCGTTAGAACACAAAGTAAAAAATAATAGTATATTATTAAGAATAAAAATGCTATGCAAGTGTTTGAGGAAGCACAATCAAAGCTAAATCCTAATCAAGAAGAGCTTTCAAGACTATATTATAAAGAGTTGACTATGGTATAACGAGATTATTCTTTGTAGATGCTTCCAGCAGAATCTAAATAATATTTCTATGTCATGCATTACTTGCAACTATCATATTAAAAGGCATGACACAATTACTAATAATAGCAAGTGGTGTACAAACAACAATTTTATTGTGAGGTCACCTACTTTAGATCTGATATACTTCTTCAAACAACTTAAATAACCATCGCAAATATATCAAAGTGGCGCAATGGTGCTAAATTTATAATGAAAGCAAAATTGATAATATGAGATGAAGCACTTATGGCTAAGGGTCAAACATTCGAAATAATTGCCCCGAGTTATAGAGATATATTGGATGTTAATGAACCGTTTGGTGGAAAATTAATGGTTTGGGAGGTGATTTATGTCAAGTACTACCAGTAGTTCCAAAATCGACAAATGCAGAAACTATAAAAACTATCTCACCAAAGTTATACTTCTGGCCTCAAATGAAAAGATTCAACTGACAAGAAATATAAAGTAAGAATATGTAACGACCCGACCGGTCGTTTTGCATTATCGAACCCTGTTCCCCTAAATGAAACTTTCCATAGCGGCTTTTTATGATTTATGACTTGCGGGGACTGGTGGCCCGGGATTCGGAGGTGTTTAGAGTGCTATAGGAACAATTGGTTCCTTAGGGTTGGCCTTTAAGGCCAAGTTTGACTTCAGTCAATATTTTGGGTAAACGACCTCAGAATTGAGTTTCGTCGGTTCCTCTAGCTTCGTGTGATGATTTTGGACCTGGGCTTATTCTCAGAATGGGTTTCTGATGACCCAGGAGCGTTTCAGCGCCCAATATTGAAATAAGAAGTTCCTTAAGTTCCTATTGTGGTTTTGGACGTGTTTTTGTGTTAACGAGGTCTGAATGGAATTTCAAGATAGGGAATAGTTCCTTTATGTCATTTAAGACTTGTCTGCAAAATTTGGTGTCATTCCGAGTAGTATAGGTCGGTTCGGCGCGTTGTTAGCAAAGTCTAGAAAACTTAAAGTTCCTAAGTTTGGTTCATGGGGTTTTGAGGTGTGATTTTGAGTTTTAGCGTTGTTTTGGGTGTTCCAAAAGCTCGAGCGAGTCCGTATTATGATTTGCGACTTGTTGGTATATTTGGACGAGGGCTCGGGTGGCCCAGGGGCCTCCCGGGCACCCAACGGGGCTAAAAACCAGCTAAAATAGCTGCTGGTGCACCTGTTCTAGTGTGACCGCAGATGCGGTTGCCCAGTCGCAGGTGCGGGACCACTCCTACTGTCCCAAGCATCATAGGTGTGACCCCCAGGTGAGGTCCCCCTTTCTCGCAGGTGCGGACAAAAGTCCGCAGTAGCGGAACCGCCGGTACGGCCATCCCTCCGCAGGTGCGAACCCAGCCCTTCCCGTCTAGTTCCGCAGGTGCGAGCCCCAGCTCGCAGGCGCGAGATTGCAGGTGCAGTCCGCAAGCCGCAGGTGCGGAACCCCTGTAGGCCAGGCAGTGTGTTTCCTTTAAAACACGGGATTTCACCCCTTTCTTTCATTTTCCACCACCATTAGAGACTTGGGAGCTTGGGGAAAGAGGTTCCACGACCTAACTACTAAAGAGGTAAGTAAATTCCACTCTAACACTAGTTTCAAACATGAATTACTAGTTAAACTCTCTACTAAATCATTGAAAAATCAAGAATTGGGTAGTAATTTAGGGTTCTTCAAAAATTGGTGAATTACCCATTTATTGCTATAAATTCAAGTATAAATCGTATATTGACGATCCTTAGGCTTCGGGTGAGCGATTCCTTCGAGAATTTTCAGAAATTGAACGTGCGGGACCGGGGTTTGATTTTTGGAATTCTTAAAGAATGTTGAATTATTGAATAAATAGGATAATTACCCTACTTTGAGCATGCATTGATATCATTGTACCATATTTGGCTAGTTTCGAGTCCTCGGGTGTAGAGTTCGGAGTTCGGGCGCATCCTTGGTCCGAGGGGTAGATTCGACACGAGGTGAGTCTCCTTTCTAACCTTGTAAGGGAGAATTGTCCCCCTAGGTGATTTAAATGTTATATGTGATAATTTGTGGGGGCTACGTATGTACAAAGTGACGAGAGTCCGTACGTAGCGACCATTACTATTATGTCCGTGTGGTTAGGCCCACATCATGCCTTGTATTTTACTTGATATGAACTATATGCGCAATGAATTAACGTTACATGTTGCTTATGTCCCCGAAGTTATGAAATTTGAGAAAAACTTGTAAGAAATTGTTCACGGAAAAGTATTCTCTTTTAAAAAGGAATAATGTATGTGCATGTGACCGCTTCACAATTTGCATTCCACGAGCGGAGTGTGATTTCCCCCACTCTTATGGGGACAGGCCGTATGCCACGGTGGATTGGGAGATCCTCGGCAGTGCATAGAGAGATTGAGAAATGCACTTTTGGTACGGGCCGTTCGATCCTCGGCAGTGCATTGAGAGATTGAGAGATGCACTTTTGGTACGGGCCGTTCGATCCTCGGCAGTGCATAGAGAGGTTGAGAGATGCACTTTTGGTACGGGTCGTTCGATCCTCGGCAGTGCATAGATGTGAGTAGTTTGTGGAGAGGTGCACTTTTGGTACGGGCCGTTAGATCCTCGGCAGTGCGCGGGCATGAATATCTTATGACTCCGGCCGGTTGTCCTTACTCTGCATGCATATGATTTATTTGTTACTAAATTTCATGGATATTGATCTGACAGATATTTGGGGAAAAAGTGAAGTGGTAATTGGTTTATTTATTCCCAGTATTGTTCGTGGATTTCAGCATCTTACATATATACTTGTTGCTCACTGTCTTTACATGTCTACTGTTTCCATTACATTCTGTTAAATTATACTGTTGGACCTAGTGAGTGTCATGTCGACCTCTCGTCACTACCTCTTTGAGGTTAGGCGGGATACTCACTGGGTACATATATGTTTATGTACTCATGCTGCACTTCTGTACTTAATTGTACAGGTTCTGAGGCTAGTGTTTCTGGTTATCCGACCGGAGCTTGACATATATTCTGGACCTGACTCCACGGTGAGCTGCCTCTCTTGGCGATTCTCAGCAGTTCTATGGAGTTATCTTTTGTTTATTTCTGTCTACTTCTCTCAGATAGCAGTACGACTTGTATCATCTTTTGTATATTCTACTAGTTCGTCTGTTGACTTGTGACGCTAGTTCCTGGTACGCACATAGTAGACTCTTTATTTTGGGACTGTATTTATTGGATCATGATCATTTTGGATGTATTTACTTAAGTTGGTTAACGTTTCCGCTTTTATTTAAATGATCTATGCTTAAAACTTTGGGAATATGTGGGGTTGGTATGTTAAATAAGGATAATCTCACTAGTAAATAACTGTTGGCTTGCCTGACTCCGGTGTTGGGCGCCATCATGACCGGTGTTGGATTTTTGGGTCGTGACAACATGGTATCAGAGCACTAGATTCACGTAAGTCTCACGAGTCACGGGCAAACCCAGTAGAGTCTTGCAGATTGGTGTGGAGACGTCTGCACTTATCTTCAGGAGGCTATATGGTGTTAGGAAACCTCTCTTTGTTCTTATTCTATCGTGATGTCGATGATTTATTAAATTCGTTCTTCTATTCTCTCACAGATGGTGAGGACGCGCTCATCTGATGTTCCAGACCTTGGAAGGGCCGCTACCCCCGGTGGTAGAGGTTGGGGGAGGGCACTGGCCCGTGGTAGGGGGCGAAGGCGTTCCAGAGCTATTCCGGTCCCGCCACCAGAGGACCCTATTGTAGAGGAGCAAGATGAGGTGCCTCTAGCAGATCCTGCACCAGTAGACTTTATGACGGCGCCAGGCTTCCAGGTAGTCATGGGCCGTATGATGAGATTTATGGACACTATGTCCCAGGCTGGTTTATTTCCAGCAGATCCTGCCACTTCTCAGGCGGGAGGGGGAGCCCAGACCCCTACTGCCCAGGCCGCAGGACCGACAACAACATTACATCACACCCCGGGTACACTACCCATGGGTGGCACCCAGCCTGTAGTAGTAGCACCTGAGCCCTGACCAGCTGCGGATGGCAATCAGCAGAAGATGTTAGATAGATGGACTCGATTTCGCCCTCCACTATTCGGGGGTGAGCGAGGTGAGGATGCCCAGGACTTCATAGATAGGTGCAGTGATATACTGCACAACATGGGGGTCCTAGCGTCCATGGAGTAGATTTCACCACATTCAGTTAGAAGGCAGAGCTCGCAGGTGGTGGCAGTCTTATATTCTTAGCAGGCCAGTAGATTCTCCTACTATCACTTGGGAGCAGTTCACCCAGATTTTCTTGGACATATATATTCCACCCTCTAAGAGGGAAGAGCTGCGGGGTCAGTTTGAGCGGTTAGAGCATGGGCAGATGTCCGTGACAGATTATGAGGCCAGATTTTCAGAGCTGTCACACTATGCTCTTATGATATTTCCCACCGATGCTGAGAGAGTGCAGAGGTTTGTAGCAGGGTTGCATCCAGGTATTAGATCCATCATGGCTCGAGAGGTGGAGATGGATACCCCTTATCAACTCGTAGTGGATATTGCTCGCAGGATCGAGGGTTATTGGTCGAGGAGAAGGGAGCAGGGTTAGCAGGACAAGAGGGCTAGGTTCTCAGGAGATTTCAGTGGCGCCCCATCTAGGGGAAGGGGTCAGTATAACAGTGGTCAGCCCAGCAGACCTTTATATTCAGCACCTCCACCACCTCCCTGAGGCGTTCTAGCGAGGCCTCATTTCACCGCCATGCCAGAGCGATCCTATTGTCCTCCAGCCATTCAGAGTTCACACAGTGGTTATCCCAGTCATCCGAGGTCCTCTAATCCTTATTTCAGTGCTATGCCTGAGGGCTCTCATCGCCCTCCGGCCCTTCAGGGATCTTCTTTGGGGCAACAAACTATGCCACCTAGGAGTTGTTATGAGTGTGGAGAGCCAGGTCATTTGAGGAGGCAGTGTCCCAAGTATCGGGGAAAGGCCGTACAACATGGCTATCAGCCGATGGGTTTGGTGCCAGCAGTTCGGCCACCTAGAGGTGGAGGGCAGGTCGACAGGGGTCGTCCTAGAGGTGGATGCCAGTCAGGGGGAGGTCAGGCAGCTCCTGTTCACTCTGGTGGAGCCCGATCTTCCGGTACTCCAGCTAGATTCTGTTCCATTCCGGCCAGATCAGATGCAGTGGCCTCAGATGCTGTGATCACAGTTATAATTTTAGTATGTGGTAGAGAGGCATCGGTGTTATTTGATCCAGGATCCACTTATTCCTATGTTTCGGTCTTATTTTCTCATTTTCTGGGTGTCCCATGAGTCCTTGGGTTCACCTATTTATGTGTCCACTCCTATGGGCGATTCTGTGGTTGTAGACCGGATCTTCTGGTCCTGTGTGATTTCATTTTGTGGGTTCGAGACTCGAGCGGATCTCTTATTGCTCGACATGGTTGATTTCGAGATTATTTTAGGCATGTATTGGCTATCTCCTTATCATGCCGTGTTAGATTGCCATGCCAAGACAGTTACTTTAGCAATGCCCGAGTCGCCTATGCTGGAGTGGAGGGGTTCTTCAGTTAGTGCAGCCAGCCGGGTTATTTCATTCATGAAGGCTCGACATATGGTCGAGAAGGGTTGTCTGGCCTATATTGCGTATGTGCGGGACACCACCGCCGAGTCTCCGACGATTGATTCAGTTCCAGTGGTTCGAGAGTTTGCGAATGTATTTCCTTCGGATCGTCCGGGCATGCCTCCGGACTGTGATATTGATTTCTGTATTGATTTAGCTCCAAACACCCAGCCTATATCTATTCCTCCGTACCGTATGGCTCCGAAAGATTTGAAGGAGTTGAAGGAGCAACTTGAGGATTTGTTAGCTAAGAGGTTCATCAAACCGAGTATATCACCGTGGGGTGCTCCATTTTTATTTGTGAAGAAGAAGGATGGGTCTATGCGGATGTGTATTGATTACCGCCAGTTGAACAAGGTTATCATTAAGAACAAGTATCCCTTTCCGTGCATCGATGATTTATTTGACCAGTTGTAGGGTGCTCGTGTGTTTTCTAAGATTGATTTGCAATCGGGGAATCATCAGTTGAGGATTCGGGTTCAGATGTTCCGAAGACTGCTTTTCGTACGAGATATGGCCATTATGAGTTCCTAGTGATGTCCTTTGGCTTGACTAATGCCCCAGCAGCATTCATGGACCTGATGAATAAGGTGTTCAGGCCGTATATTGATTCCTTTTCCATTATCTTCATTGATGACATCTTGATTTACTCACGTAGCCTGGGGGAGCACGAGCAACATTTGAGAGTTGTGCTCCAGACCTTGCGAGAACAGAAGCTATATGCTAAGTTCTCCAAGTGTGAGTTTTGGTTGGATTCCGTGGCATTTTTGGGGCATGTGGTATCCGAAGAGGGTATCAAGGTTGATCCTCAGAAGATCGAGGCAGTTCAGAGTTGGTCACATCCTACTTCAGCTATAGATATCAGGAGCTTTTGGGCATAGCAGGCTATTATCGCCGATTTGTGGAGATTTTCTCTTCTATTGCAGCTCCATTGAATAGATTGACTCAGAAGAATGCCCTGTTTCGATGGTTTGGCGAGTGTGAGGCGAGCTTTCAGAAGCTCAAGACAGCATTGACCTCAGCACCAGTTCTAGTATTGCCTTCCGGTTCTGGGATGTACACAGTATATTGCGACGCTACATGCGTTGGCTTGGGGTTTGTATTGATGCAGGAGGGGAGAGTTATTGCTTATGCTTCAAGCTGAAGGTTCATGAGAAGAAATACCCTGTGCAAGATTCAGAGTTGGCGGCGATTGTTCACGCTCTTAAGATTTGGAGGCACTATTTTTATGGAGTGTCCTGTGAGGTTTATACAGACCACCGTACTTGCAGCACTTGTTCAAACAGAAGGATCTTAATTTGAGGCAGCGTAGATGGCTTGAGTTGTTGAAAGATTATGACATCACCATTCTTTATCACCCGGGCAAGGCAAATGTGGTAGCAGATGCTTTGAGCAGGAAGGCGGAGAGTATGGGTAGCTTGGCTTATATTACAGCAGAGGAGAGACCTCTGGCCTTGGACATTCAGTCCTTGGCCAATCGCCTAGTGAGGTTAGACCTTTCAGAGCCTCGTCGAGTTTTAGCACATGTGGTTGCTCAGTCTTTGTTATTGGGGGAGATTAAGGCCCGGTAGTTCTATGATCCGTGCCTACCGGAGCTTCGGAGACAGTGGTTCAGGGTAGGGCCAACGAGGCTACTATTGGCGAGGATGGTGTTCTGAGACTTCAGGGCCGCTTATGTGTTCCTATTATTGATGGCCTGAGGGAGAGGATTCTAGAGGAGGCACCCAGTTCTCGGTATTCTATTCATCCTGGTGCTACGAAGATGTACCGTGACTTGAAGCAGCATTTCTGGCCGGAGGCGAATGAAGAAGGACATTGTGGAGTATGTGACTAGGTGTCTTAATTGCCAGCAGGTGAAGTATGAGCACCAGAGGCCAGGAGGCCTACTTCAGCAGATGCCCATTCCTGAGTGGAAATGGGAGCGCATCGCTATGGACTTTGAGGTTGGGTGGCCTCAGACTTTGCGGAAGGTGGACGCGTTTTGGGTCATTCTGGATAGATTGACCAAATCGGCGCATTTCAGTCCAGTAGCTACTACACATACTACTGAGAGGTTGGCCCAGATTTACATTCGGGAGATAGTCTGGTTGCATGGTGTACCGATGTCCATTGTATCAGATCCAGGTCCTCAGTTCACCTCGCACTGCTGGAGAGCATTGCATAGTGAGATTTGCACCCAGATAGACCTCAGCACAACATTTCACCCTCAGACTGATGGTCAGTCGGAGCGTACAGTTCAGATATTGGAAGACATGCTCAGGGAATGTNCCATTTGAGGCTTTGTATGGTCGGCGATGTCGTTCTCCTATCGGGTGGTTTGAGCCTGGCGAGGCTAAGTTATATGGTACCGACCTGGTGAGGGATGCCATGGAGAAAGTGAAGTTGATTCAGGAGAGGCTCCGCACAGCACAGTCCAGACAGAAGAGTTACGCGGATCAGAAGGCGCGTGATGTATCATTTATGGAGGGAGATAGGGTCCTGTTGAAAGTCTCGCCTATGAAGGGTATTATGAGGTTTGGGAAGAAGGGCAAGCTGAGCCCGAGGTTTATAGGTCCATTCGAGGTGTTGAGGCGAGTTGGGGAGGTTGCTTATGAGCTGGCCTTGCCTCCCAGTTTATCAGGAGTTCATCCAATTTTTCATGTATCCATGCTCCAGAAGTACCACGCCGACTTCTCTCATGTGGTTGATTTCAGCACTATTCAGTTGGATGAGAGGTTGGGCTACGAGGAGGAGCCAGTTGCTATTATTGATAGACATGACCGCCATTTGAGGTCCAAGAGAGTTTCTGCCGTAAAGGTCCAGTGGAAGGGCCATCCAGTTTAGGAGGCTACCTGGGAGTCCGAGGAGGACATGTGGAACAAATATCCTCACATATTCAGCATTTCAGGTATGATTCTAGACCTGTTCGAGGACGAACGTTTGTTTAAGAGGTGGAGAATGTAACGACCTGACCGACCGTTTTGAGTTATCGGACCCCGTTCCCCTAAATGAAACTTCCCATAGCGGCTTTTTATGATTTATGACTTGCGGGGACTGGTGGTCCGGGATTCGGAGGTGTTTAGAGTGCTATAGGAACAATTGGTTCCTTAGGGTTGGCCTTTAAGGCCAAGTTTGACTTAGGTCAACATTTTGGGTAAACGACCTCGGAATTGAATTTTGTCGGTTCCGGTAGCTTCGTGTGATGATTTTGGACCTGGGCGTATGCTCGGAATGGGTTTCTGATGACCCGGGAGCGTTTTGGCGCCCAATATTGACATAAGAAATTCCTTAAGTTCCTATTGTGGTTTTGGACGTGTTTTTGTGTTATCGAGGTCCGAACGGAATTTTGAGATCGGGAATAGTTTCGTTATGTCATTTATGACTTGCCTGCAAAATTTGGTATCATTCAGAGTAGTATAGGTCGGTTCGGCGCGTTGGTAGAGAAGTCTAAAAAACTTAAAGTTCCTAAGTTTGGTTCATGGGTTTTGAGGTGTGATTTTTAGTTTTAACATTGTTTTGGGTGTTCCGAAGGCTCGAGCGAGTCCGTATTATGATTTGGGACTTGTTGGTATATTTGGATGAGGGCTCAGGTGGGCCCAGGGGCCTCCCGGGCACCCAACGGGGCTAAAACCAGTTAAAATAGCTGTTGGTGCACCTGTTCTAGTGTGACCGCAAGTGCGGTTGCCCAGTCGCAGGTGCGGGACCGCTCCTGCGGTCGCAAGCATCGTAGTGCGACCCCAGGTGAGGTCCCCCTTTCTCGCAGGTGCGGACAAAAGCTCGCAAGAGCGGAACCGCCGGTGCGGTCATCACTCCGCATGTGCGAACCCATCCCTTCCCGTGCAGTTCCTCAGGTGCGCGCCCCAGCTCGCAGGCGCGAGACTGTAGGTGCGAGATCGCAGGTGCGGTCCTCGAGCTGCAGGTGCGGAACCCCTGCAGGCCAGGCAGCGTGTTTCCTTTAAAACACGGGATTTCACCCCTTTCTTTCATTTTCCACCACCATTAGAGACTTGGGATCTTGGGGAAAGAGGTTCCACGACCTAACTACTAAAGAGGTAAGTAACTTCAACTCTAACACTAGTTTCAAACATGAATTACTAGTTAAACTCTCTTCTAAATCATTGAAAAATCAAGAATTGGGTAGTAATTTAGGCTTCTTGAGAAATCGGTGAATTCCATTTATTGCTATAAATTCAAGTAGAAATTGTATATTAACGATCCTTAGGCTTCGGGTGAGTGATTCCTTCGAGAATTTTCGGAAATTGAACTTGCAGGCCCGGGGTTTGATTTTTGGAATTCTTCAAGAATGTTGACTTATTGAATAAATAGGATAATTACCCTACTTTGAGCATGCATTGATATCGTTATACCATATTTGGCTAGTTGCGAGTCCTCGAGTGTAGAGTTCGGAGTTCGGGCGCATCCTTGGTCCAAGGGGTAGATTCGACACGAGGTGAGTCTCCTTTCTAACCTTGTAAGGGGGAATTGTCCCCCTAGGTGATTTAAATGATATATGTGATAATTTGTGGGGGATACATACGTACAAAGTGACGAGAGTCCGTACGTAGCGACTATTACTATTATATCCGGGTATTTAGGATCACATCATGCCTTATATTTTACTTGATACGAACTATATGCGCAATGAATTAACATTACATGTCTTATGTCCCCGAAGTTATGAAATTTGAGAAAAACTTGTAAGAAATTGTTCATGGAAAAGTATTCTCTTTTAAAAAGGAATAATGTATGTGCATGTGACCGCTTCGCAATTTACATTCCTCGAGCGGAGTGTGATTTCCCCCACTCTTATGGGAACGGGTCGTTGATGCGAGACTAAATTGTATAGTTTAACATGTGATATACCTTACATTTTATGCGCATTAAT
>MDKI01265052.1:0-13926 GCA_005239505.1 Nicotiana paniculata | reverse complement strand
ACTATTTATTAAGGTGTAATTTGAGCTTACCAATCATCCTTTTTGAATTCTAAGTCTCAGCAATGAAAATCCAAATAAGATTTCTTACAACTCTGAGCAGTTTTCAACCGCTCCTTTATGATCTTAACCTTCTCCATGGCCTGACGCACGAGGTCCGGCCCTATCAACTCGGTTTCCCCAATCTCAAACCACCCAATAGGCGATCTACATCTCCTACCATTCAATGCCTCAAATGGTGCCATATGAATACTAGAATGAAGCTTTTGTTATAAGCAAACTCTATGAGTGGCAAATTATTGTCCCAGCTACCCTTGAAATCCAGAACACAAGCACGCAAACATGACCTCAAGCGTCTGAATAGTCATTTTTGTTTGCCCTTCGGCCTATGGATGGAAGGTTGCGCTAAGATTTACCTGACTACCCAAACATTGCTGAAATTTATTCAAAAAATTGGTCGTTAACTGAGCCGCTTGATCAGATATGATGGAAACTGGAGTGCCATAAAGCCTGTCTATTTCCTTGATATATAACTGAGCATATTTCTTCGTTGTGTCGGTAGGTTTAACTTGCAAGAAATGTGTTGATTTCGTGAGTCGATCCACGATAACCCAAATAGAGTCAAACATGCGCTGAGTGCGCGGTAACCCTACCACAAAGTCCATATTAATCATTTCCCACTTCCACATCGGAATTTCTATATTCTGTGCCATCCCACCGGGCATTTGATGTTAGGCCTTCACTTGCTGACAGTTTGGACATTTGGCCACAAAGTCTGCCACATTCCCCTTCATGTCATTTCACGAATAGACTTCCATGAGATCATAATACATTTTCATAGAACCTGGGTGCACGGAATAACTGGAAGCGTGAGCCTTGGTCATGATTCTTTCCCGTAGACCATCTACATTTGGAACACATAGCCTCCCTTGGTACCTTAGTGTACCATCATCCATGCCAAGAGTAAAAGACATCGTTTCATGTTTATGAATCCCCTCCTTCAGCTGTACCAACAATGGATTGTTTTATTGCTTCTCATTGACCTCCGCCACAATCGATGATTCCGCCCTATTCTATTTAATTACTCCTCCTTAATTAGAGTCCGCGGGACGAATTCCCAAACTATCCAATTGGTGAATCTCCCTGGCCAACGACCATTGACATGCCTCCAAGTTAGCCAAACTAACCATAGATTTCCGGCAAGAGCATATGCCACAACTTTAGCCTTCCCCTGATGATATAAAATATCGATGTGATAATCCTTGAGTATCTCAAGCCATCTTCTCTGCCTCAAATTTAATTCCTTCTTTTTGAAAATATACAAAAACCTCTTGTGGTCCATGAATAGATCAACGTGGACCCCATACAAATAATGATGCCAAATATTCATTGCAAATACCACAGTCGCAAGTTCTAAGTCATGTGTTGGATAACTCTTTTCATGATCTTGAGTTGCCTGTAAGCATAAGCTATAACCTTGTCGTGTTGCATCAATACACACCCACGTCTGATCCTTGAAGCATCCGAATATACCACAAACCAATTTGTACCCTCTAGCAGGGTCAACACCGGTGTCGTAGTTAACCTCGACATCAAATCCTGTAAGATCCTTTCACAAGCATCAGACCATTAGAACTTAACCACTTTCTGAGTCAATTCAGTCAACGAAGAGGCAAGAGTAGAAAATCCCCTCCACAAACTTCCTGTACTACTTTTCTAAGATCAAGAAACTGCGAATCTTGGTTGGAGTGGTGGGTCTAGGCCAATTCTTCACCGCTGCAATCTTTTGAGGATCAACCTTAAGCGCTTCTCTTGAGATGACATGACCCAAGAATGTAACTAATTCAAGCCAAAACTTACATTATGTGAACTTCGCATACAATTGGTGCTGATGAAGTGTCCACATAACTACCCTATGGTGATCGGCATGGTCCTCTCCACTTCGTGAATAGACAAGGATATCTTGAATGAATACTATCACAAAGGAGTCAAGAAAAGGCCTGAAACCCCGATTCATAAGATCCATGAACGGTGTTGCGGCATTTGTCAGCCCAAACGACATCACTAGAAATTCGAAGTGACCATATCGGGTTCTGAAAGCTGTTTTCAGAATATTCTGCTCCCTGATCTTCAATTGGTGATACGCAGAACATAAATCAATTTTGGAGTAGTACTTGACACCTTGTAATTTATCAAAAAAATAATCTATCCTAGGCAATGGGTACTTATTTTTTATTGTGACTTAGTTGAGTTGCCGATAGTAAATACACATTCGTAGAAACCCATCTTTCTTTCTTAAACGAGGACCGGTGAGACCAAATGTTACACACTTAGTTGGATGAAACCCTTCTTTAACAAATCCTTCAATTTTGTCGGTGCCATTCTATAAGGTCGAATATATATAGGCTACGTGCCTGGCATCACATCAATCCCAAAGTCAATCTCCCTGTCTGGTGGGATCCTAGGGAGCTCATCCGGGAAGACATATGGGAATTCATTTACAACTGGCACATACTCAAGTATAGGTGTTTTCACGCCCAAAACCCGAAGAGGCGTGGTTGGCATCCGGTACCTTACTCAGCCCAAGCGTACCACTCTCTAACTGTGAACTCTAGAGGGGTAACCCTCAACTTCGGCCGATTAGGCCATATTCTTAATCATATGAAAATAACATCTCTCTCATATGAGAGGTAAACATACCCAAAACCTGATATATAATTGTGCAGGCTGACGAAGCCTCCATGCACATCTACTGTTATACAAAATATACAAGACTCGTCTACAAGCCTCTAGAGATAACTGAACTTTACCATGGTTGGGAGAGGGCCTCAATCTACCCATCAAATCTATATGTATAAAAATGGACTCCATGGTCTAGACCTGGTAGCTCAGAGGAAGTGGAGCTTGCCAACCAAGCTAATGTTTGACTATGTCTGCTGGGAGAGTCTATCCAACTGTCAGTGAGGACCTGCAAGCATGAAATGTCATGTCCCTGGCAAAAGGGACGTTAGTACGAAATAATGTACAGAGTATGTAAGGAAACATAATAACTGGAAGCTGAAACTTATAATATAATAACTGAAAGTAACTGGGAGCCAAAGACAATATGAAGATATGCTTACTTGCCGATACTTACTCAACTCTCTCAATATAGTAAGTAAAATAGTTGTTCGGCCTTATAAGGCTCGGTATGTATAATTGCTCTGCCGTAGTAGGCTCGCTCATTGGCGCTTGGCTAGGCTTTGTATCTCAGCCATTCTGGGTGCGCTCGTAGGCGCTCGACCATTCTGGGTGCGCTCGTTGGCGCTCGGCCACAGTAGGCTCCATATAACTCACCATCTGATATGAGGTTACCCAATAGGGGCCTGCCCATCGATTATAGCTCGATGGTGGTGAAAATAATATAATATTGTATATATATATATATACACTCTCTGTTTTCTTGGCTCACAGAAGACAAAGCTAGATTGAATATGAGGTCCCGATAAGGGAGAATGTTTTAACTTATGAGACTACTTGTCAAACATATGTAGTTACTGGATCATGCCAAAATGAAAGAAAGTTTTAGCCTCAACATACCTTAAACTCTGTTGAGTCCTTAATACATTCCAAGCGGTTCTCCAAACAACTCAACTCAATCTACCACAGCATAAGGAGATTCAAAATCAGTGTTGAGTAAAGGCTAAGTCCGAACTTAAACTAGCAGCTCATTTACGTAAATTTGGGCAGCATCTTGCCTGTAACAAGGCCCTCCTCCAATACCATATAACAGAAACACCAAGAACAAATCAATAACAACATATATGCATAATTTCCAACATTATCTCTAGACAATATACCACAAAACAACCCACACACCCTAATCACTTCATATATAAAACGACAGTCAAAGTAGTGTCAAAAAACCTTAAAAATATAACGACGAACGACCAAGCAACCACCCTGACATTATGTGGTGTTTCTTTACACCCTTTCTCCTCCCAAACTCAATGAATACAGTAGAAAAATAGGCAACCCAAAAGCAACATGAAACAGTCCACAAAACAGTCCCAGAAGTTCACCAACTCAAAATTGATTTTTCAGTTTACTACAACACATTTCGACCTGTCTTTTCTTTCAAATTGAAAAACACAACCAACAATACATAATTAAGCCCCTCATACAATAAAGCAGACATGAATTCAACTTAAAAATAATTTTACAACCATCCAACAATGACGTAACAACAAACAAAATACCACTCTTTCGAAACTCGCTACGTCTAGTCTTTACGATCGAGTAACAACTCGTACAAGCCTAGATAATGGAATGAGAAGCATAAACTTACCTTGGACAGAGTAGAAGCCACGAAACCTAGTCCTTCTTCATCTAAAACCAGTCCCCCAACGTAGCTACATGAAGGAGAAATAGAAACTAGCAAGTTGTCCGAGCTTTTCGGCACTAGAATCATATCATAACATCCGAAATAAACTAAGGTTTGTGTGGATTTTTGGGGAGGAGTTGCAGGGGTTTAATTTGGTTTCCGTGGTCTGAAAGATGGGTGAAATAAATGAGTTGATAAGACCTTAAAATTTCCCTCTTGGACACCTTTGGAGCTTGTAATTGAGGCCTCTCTTTTTGGCATGTAGGGGATGTACCTACTTGTCACCTACCAATCTGCACAGTCTCGCAAATATGCGAATATCTCTCTACTGCAATGTTGTATCAATGAACGGTTTAATCCTTCAGAAAATAGACTCGTAGATATTCATGTTGGTAGGTAGATCATCCCGAAATTCTAATTACATTGGGAGAAATGATCAGATATATTTGACCTAGTTTTCAACACATTTATGAAGGTAGCTGGTGATGACCTTTTCCAACTTTTATTCCACAATTCGCTTGACTTCAAAACATAACATATGAATATCATACTACTAAAATAACTCATAACATAACCTCCTTATCATTTTGAATGCCTTAGTTTCACCCGAAAATTACATGTTATAACACTCCCAACTTGTCGAATTTCGACGAAACTTATTTTCTTCAATTTATTTAGCTTCTAAGCCTTCCAACCCTCTTGGTATTTGCAGTCCATGATCTTAAATATTTGTAAACTCCAGGTTAACATGATTATCTTACTTTATGTACTTTTAAAGATCATTCCAGAGCTTACATCAATTGACTTACGACGTACTCTCACATACGAAACTATGGGGTGTAATAGGTGCCTCAGCATCAGTGTTCGTAACCGGAACAAATGGTAAATACACTTTTTCTTGATCATCTTTGTGGCCTTAAGATAAAATATAAACTTTCCCCTTGGTGCCACATTATCCCCTTCCATTCAATGACTGGCTCATTAGGAAATTCAAGGCTCATAGTTCTAGTTCGGAAATCGAGCTTAGAAAAACATGAATAAAGCCAATACATACCCATAATTATATAAAAACCAACCATCTCCAACTCAATAAGGTCAGCTATCGTATCCCTACCACACACAGTGACAACACAACCTCTATAAACATGCACAGCCATGATAGACTCACCAACTGGAGTTGATACAAAATGGCTCATGAAAGATGTTCCGGTTCTATGCCGAATTCCATAGAAACATAAGGAGTAACATAGGACAAGGTGGAACCGGGATCAACAAGGGCATACACATCATGAGATTGAACAATCAATATCCCTGTGGAAAATCTGGAGAAGCCTCTACACTCTGGTGACCACTCATAACATAGAAACGGCTCTGTCCGCATGAACTATGCGCACCAACCTTTGGTGCACCACGCCCTGCTGGTGCTGGAAGCCTCAGGCTGGAAGGGGTGCTGAAGATGTAGCAGATGCAGGACTGGATGACTGTCTTGTGGCCCTGCCCGCAACCTGGTGGTATAAACGACACTCTCTCTGAATATGGCCTCTCATCCCACACCCATAACATACTATAAGGTCCATGTAGCAAATCCCCAAGTGCATCTTCCCACACCTGGGGCATGGGGGCCTCTACTGCTTCTAGGATCTCCCTCCTGACCGACCCTGCTGGTGGGGTCCCATGTTGCCCTAACGGGGCCTGAAATAACTCCACTCCTGCTGTTGACTGGGCCTTGATGGCGGTGCACTAGATGAATATTGAGCGTAAGAGTGGGATGGACCTGATGACCCTCCCCTAAAAATAGATCTTCCCTCACCAAATGACTCCCCGAACATGCTCTTGGATCGAGCCTTGTCGCTACCTTCTCGCTCCATCCTATTATTCAAATTATATTTTCCTGTGGCCTGGGCAAATGCCAACATCTTCCCATAACTCATATCAGAGTTCAAGGCTACTATAGAAGCCTCATTCATAACCAATGTACCGAGGCCCTAAACAAACCGGCGCACCCTGGCCTCCATAGTGGGAAACATATGAATATCATACCTAGACATGTGTGTGAACTCCATCTGGTACTCCCACACACTCTTGCTACGTTTCTTTAGATTCTCAAACTCAGTTGCATGGGCTGCCTTTGTTGAGGTAGGCAGGAAATGATCTATGAAGACGTCAGCAAATTCACTCCACCTCGTTGGAGGGCTCCCCTTCTCACGGGAGTCCTCCCCCAACTCAAACCACGAATAGGCCACCACTTTTAGGCGGTAGGCGGCCAACTCCACTCCCTCTGTCTCAATTGCACGCATAACTCTAAGATTATTGTGCATCTCATTAATAAAATCCTAGGAGTCCTCCTCGGGATTGTCACCCGTGAACACTGGTGGATTTAACTGGAGGTACCGGTTTACCCTGGAACTGGCAAAATCCCCTTGTTGGCTGGAAGAAGTAGGGGCAACATTAGTTCTCTGAGCCTAAGAAGCCACTATCTGAGCCAACATCTGAATAGCTCCCCTAAGATCCCCATAAGAAATACCAAAACCAGAAGCTTGGGCTGGAGGCGGAACCGAAACCAGAATATCAGTAGGAGGGTTCATGGCACCATCAGTAGATGTACGAACTGGTGCAGTGGAATCTGGCAGTGTAACAGTCAGGGGATTATCTTCACCTCTCAAGCATTCACCTGCTTCGTCAGGTAAAGAATCAACCCACTCCTGAGGTGGCATTGGCTCGTTGGCCAGTTCTTGCTCTCTTCTTAGGTGCCATTTATTGAAAGTTAGAGCAATGCACGAATTAGGGGGGAAATAGTTGCACAATTAGTTTCATCGCACGATACAAAATACCAAAGAAGGGTATTATTCCTAAATTTCCAAATAGCCTCCAACTTATAGATGTGGTCGACAACACAACGATAAGAAGCCCTCTACTATACACAGCTCCAAGATATCCTAGGATAATTTGAATCTTAGGCTCAGATACCAAGATTATCACGCTCCAAAATCAAGGAGCGCGAACGGCGCTCAACCGAATAAACCCGACCAAGCAAGCACGTTAGACACTTCCTACCCGACTAACTTATGGTCAAGAGAGGGCATGCTTTCGTTAATTATACATTACTAAGTCATTTCATTTGTTATATCATTGATAAATGTCAAGTACCCACATTTAATTAATTGAGTGCAACAATAGTCTATAACACAACATAATCGGTTGAACTTTCCAATACCCATATACAAACCACATAGTGTCTGCGGAACCTCTACTTAGATATAATTGAGTACTACAGAAGTGCCAGCAACAAGGCCCAGCTATACGTCAAGTATAATACATAAGGAACAAACAATGTACGACCCCGAAATGTAATGGGGCTCACCAAGACTGCTGGAATGAGTATACCGCTAACACTGGTCGATGTTGCCTACTATGGAAACACATGTATCAATTAAATATACAGCGCCCCGGGCAAAATGGAAATTAGTGCCATTGAATAGAACTAGTATGTATAACTAATCACCATCTCATTAGATTGAACATTAATACAAGAAGGATGTAATCATAAAATCAATAAAATCCTTAAATAAGACCACATCATCAAATTAAGAATAACATAAGCTTTCAAGTAAATTTTTGTGTCTTTTGAATTGGAACATCTTCAATATTGATACTCCATTATCCACAATACCACCGCATTCTTAAGCGGAGTCGGATCACGACCCGATCGGCTAGGTAGTCTCATTTGAGACATCAATCTTCATCACAATTTCAATTTCGATATCAATTTCAAGATAAAATTTTTAGCACAGTCACCACCATTAATGCGACATGGCGTCCGATCACGGCCTGCTCGGCTAGGCGTCTTGCCCAAGATATTACCATTTACTATCAATCATCTCATTTCATGATGAAAGCATTGGTACACGTATTGTACATATATTTCTCAACACAAGCACATTCGGAATAGTAATTCCTGTAACGATCAATTTGGAAACTTCACCGATTGCATGAACACCATGGGGTTCAATTCTAAGGAGAGGGGGTTTTATCCATACATACATCAATTGAGCTTTTCTTGATTTCAAAAATAATTTTGGAACCCTTAGCACCTTCAATCTATTTTAGGAGTACAACAAGATGAATTAAAAAATAGAAGATGTTCAAGATTCTAGCTCATTTTAGCTCACAATCTCCCTATATTCTTTTGTAACTCATGCATGCAAGATAATCCCTCTCGTCCCCATGAATTACCTTCCTAGTGGCCCATTCTAGTTGTATTTGAATATTAGAAATTTTGGTGATAGAACCTTACCTCTTAAGAAGAAGACTTAGGTGCCTCTCTTGACAATCTTCAAGGTTTAAACAAGAATTAAGGAGTAATTTTGATGAAGAACACTTTCTCCCTCTAAGACTCTATTGATCACTCTAAAAGTACCAGAAAATAGACTCAAAATGAAGTATTGACTTAGATATATTGACATAGGATCGGGTCTAAAAATTAGAAAGTTGGAGCCCCGACACGGATATGCGGTCGCATATGCGACTTCATAATGCACCTACGGTCCGCAAAATGGCTGCAAAGTAGTCATAAAGAACTCAAATTTATGCCTAAGTCTGCGACCGGTCTGCGGTCTATATACCTGTTCTGCGGTTGCATAATGCGCCGCAGAACACCCTTTTGGGGATTTGCGATGGGTTATGATGTGATGACCCAAAGGGTCATCACCTAGTTTCTTACCCATTCTGTGCTTTCGAGGCCTTGAAAACCTCATCTTTAGTTGCCTCGAGTTGCGTGCACAGTCCGGGCGCATAGCCGACAGAATAAATATGAAATTTTGTGAAAAATGCTAAAATTTGATATTAAAATGAGAAAATTTGACTCCGGTCAACATTTTTGGTAAACGGACCCGGACCCATAATTTGACGGTCCCAAAGGGTTTGTAGGAAAATATGGGAATTGGGCGTATGTCCGGAGTCAAATTCCGAGGTCCCAAGCCCGAGAAATGAATTTTTGAGTAAAATTATTCACGACATGACATTAATACGAATATGCATGAAAATAAGAGTATTTCATGATTTACAGAGTTATCTAGACTTACAGGTTGAGTCATTTACTCCATGTTTCTTCCACGTCTTTTCCTGCGGACACTGCGTTTCATGCCCGCAGGTCCCGATAGGCAGGATGAGAGCCCTCCAAGTAGGCTATCAGCTCAGCGGAAGGTGCTGGTGCACTCCGTTTGCTCCGGAGTTGCTCGTTTGGTCAGTATGGTAAGTACATGTATTGATTGGGATGGCGGGACCCAGTCCCGACCTTTATGATATTATGTATTCTTAGAGGCTTGTAGATAGATGTCATGTACGTGAAAGTTTGTAGGGCGTCAGCCTATGTTTAATATATGAGTGATCATTTGATCTTATAGGCCTATATGTGTTTTGTATAAGTTGGTACTACATGTTTTATTCTAGGTATCCTACGACAGCCTTTCCGTCTCATCTACCTATGATAACATGATACGAAAAAATATGTTATGTCGGTACTCGGTTGAGTAAGGTACCGGATGCCCATCACGGCCCATCGGTTTGGGTCGTGACGCAGATGTTATGAAACAATCATGCTAATTTGGCAATAGGACATCATTTAGACATCACAAAGGCAGATTACAACTATTGTTGAATCATAGAGGGGTTAAACATGCTAAAGGGCATACTGATAGAGAGCATGGTCAAAACATGTTAGATAGGCAAGCTATATCCATAGAAATTTAGAATATGATGGAAATAGACTTGTTCTATATAGTAGGTGTACACATTCATGCTTTGAACTCAATTAACTAGTCGACTAAAGAAGTAAAAATTATGAAAGTAAGGCATATTCGAGTAATAAGGTTGATAGCAAAAGGCAAAATTAAAAACCAAAAAATGCTAACAAATGTAAGGGTCCCCAAACAGTAATAAATCCTAACACATTGACTAGTTAGAATTTAATACAACCACGTTTAGAGACTTAGAAGATTGACGAAAGCAAACAACATTGCACACAAAACAGCCCAGAAAGCATATTAAACTGATGAACTTCATCAGAAACATATGCAACCATAGATACCTAGGAATAAAATTACAAAGTATAATGACTCACGTGTTAAGTGAAGAATAGTAAAGAATAAATTTCCATAGAAAAACCCTAAATCCCTAATGCGTCAAAGTTCCCAAGAGTCTCGATGAACTCAAGGCAATGCTCGCACCAAGAGCAGGTTAAGTAACCAGATATTAATGGTGTTGGCTTTCAGTTGGCAGTGTAGAATACCAAGCAAGAGAGTAGCAAAAACCCTAATGTTTAGTGAAGAAATCGATTTTCAAAGTTTGTCCTACAAGGGCAAATGAAGGGATTTATATAGAAGTAAAAAATCGAACAAACATATAAGGAAACAGAGTAAATTAATGTAACGACCCGGTCCGTCGTTCCGAGAGTTTAGCCCTGTTTCCTCCTTTTCTGCTTCATTATACTTGGTTCAGCTTCATTATGTTGTGTTAGATTGGTTGGCTCGGGTTCGGAGCAATTTTTGGAGAGAAATGAGACATGTCTCTTAAATTGGTTCAATAGTGGAAAAGTCGACAAAAAGTTTACTTATTGGTAACCGACCTTGGAATGTAGAATCTATGGTTCAGATAGCTTTGTTAGGTGATTTGGGACTTTGTAATGTGTTCAGAATATGGTTTTGATGTCCAGTGTAGAATTAGGCTTGAATTGGCGATTTACGGTGGAAAATAGGCTATCGCGGTCGGAATGGAATTCCGGAAGTTGGAACACGTTCCTAATGTCATTTTGGATATGTGTGCAAACTTTCAGGTCATTTGGATGTGTTTTGGTTGGTTTCCCCATCATTGGTGGAATTTAGAAGTTTCAAAGTTCATAGGCTTGATTTTGATGCTATTTTGGTGTTTTGCGTTGTTTTTGGTGTTTCAAAGGCTCGAATAAGTTTGAATGATGTTATGGGGTGTGTTGGTAGGTTTGTTTGAGGTCCCGAGGGCCTCGGGTATGTTTCGGGTGGTTAACCGAGTGTGTTTGGCCTCATAAGGACAGCTGTTGCTACTGTATTTTCTTGCTTCTGGTTTAATTATATGCGATCACAATAGTGGGGCTGCGATCGCATACGTTTGTTGGTGAGGCAGCAGAAATTGTTATATGTGATCGCAATTAATGGTCCGCGATCGCGTAGTGGGAGGAGACAGAGCAGTGTGGTTGCGTGAGACTTATTGCGATCGAACAATGTGCGCGTGTGTGGTAATGTGGTGATGGAACTGCTCTATGCGATCGCATAGAGCTGATCGCGATCGCATTGTTGTGAGGAGTTGTCTTACGCGATCGCATAGGTGTTTCTGCGACTAAATAGGGTTAGTTTGGTTGGGCAGCATTTTGTTCTTCGCGATCATGTGCCTTTTTCTGCGATCGCACAGAGTAAAGCCTGGGCGGACAGTTTTAAGTTTCAATTTCGGGGGTTCTTGGCCACAACTAATTTTTCCATTAGAGAGCTCGGGGGAAGGGGAATTTGGACGAGATTTTGAGTGGGATTCTTGTGGTAAGTGTTCTTCAATCATTTTTTGTTTAATTTCATGAATTTGTCTTGATTTTCATCATGCAATTTAAGGAATTAAAGTAGAAAATTTTGGAACAATGGGAGGAAAATTTGAAATTTTCTTTTGGTGATTTGAGTGGGCAACAGAGATTGGATTTTGGTACATTTGGTATGGGTAGACTCATAAAGTAATGACGATTCTAGTTTTATGATTTTTATCGAATTCCGAGACGTAGGCCCCGGACTCGGGTTTTGCGAAGTTCGAGAATTGTGCCTAAAATTGATTGTTTTCATTTGAGCCTTGTTCATTGAGCGTATATTGATGATGTTAATCGTATTGTGATAGATGCGGAGCATTTGGGAGTTGATTCGAGGGGCAAGAGTATTGCGGAGTTGCTTTCCGGGCTAGTTTAAGGTAAGTAATGGCTATAAATCTTGTCCCGTGGGTATGAAACCCCGAACATCCTATTTTCTACTATTTTTAGAATGGCGCACATGTCGGATGACGAGTATGTGGCGTGCACTGATTTTTGGATTGGACTTGGTCCTCTCCGTGGCAATGATTGAGCTGTGTATTTTGCTCTAAACCATACGTTAAATTGTGTTCTTGAACTATTGCTATATTTGGGCTGTAAGCCATGTTTGGGGCATCGTGCCGACTTGTTTAGACCCCTTGGGGGCTTTTTACTACTATTTCCTCACTGTGTTGACTTATGATTTACACTCAGTCGTATTGTGCTTAACTGTTTTCCAAACTCAGCCTTATTTACACTATTTTGAGATATAAAATGATATTTTTGGTCGAGTACCCCGTTATACTGATACGCCTGAAGGGCTTTTGAGTGTTGATGACTTAGTGAGGCTGAGGGCCTGATTGTAAGGATATGATATGCCACGAGGTTGCTTGATATTAGCGCTTGGGCTTAAGGAGCTCCTCCGGAGTTTGTGCACACCCCCAGTGAACGCAGGTACCTACTGAGTGCGAGTGCCAAGTGATGAGTGATTGGGAGACATGAGTCACTGTGAGGTTGCTCAAGGGGCAGATTATGAGTGACTGTGAGGTATGCCCGAGGGGCTGATTATGAGTGACTTTGAGGTATGCCCGAGGGGCAGTTTCTGATAAATGTTTACCCGAGGGGCTACTTATGATTTTACCACTTTCACTCTGAATTTATGATCTTTTTGCCCGAGGGGATTTTTATGATTTTCGTCATTTTTACACTAAACTTCTTGAAAGTTATGTTGAAACTATTGGTAAATATATTCCCAAATGATTCTTACTAAAATCGTCTTTAAGCGTGATGATTTAACAGATACATTGTTGGAAAGAAAGGTTGTGCTTATTCTGAATTGATTATTTGATTTTTATGTGTTTCTTACTGCTCGGACCTAATTTATTTTCATTACTACTGAGTTGGCGTACTCACATTACTCCCTGCACCTTGTGTGCAGATCCAGGTGTTAGGGAAGAGTGATGTGTGTATCTGTTCCAAATATTTCACGGAGATTTTGCGAGGTAGTTGCACACGTCCGCAGTCCTGCTCTCTCTCCTGCTTACTATTATAGAGTTTATTTTTCTTAGTTGTATATTTTATGTAGATACTCATGACCAGTGACTCGGGGATCTCGGGGGTTGTATTTAATATTCAGTATAGCTTTAACTGTCTTAAAAATATTTAAAACAAACCTTTATGGGTTATCAATTTAGTAAAGATGTAAATGGAAGCTTATTACGATTTGAGTGTAGTTTTGGCTGGCCTAGTTCCACGATAGGTGCCATCACGACTGGCTTAGATTTGGGATCGTGACAAGTTAGTATCAGAGCTCTAGGTTACATAGGACTCACCGGTCATGAGCAGGTTTAGTAGAGTCTTGCGGATGAGTACGGAGACATCTGTATTTATCTTCGAGAGGTTGTAGAACCTTTAGGGAAATCTCACATTCTTAAATTATTTTCGTGCGAGTCCATTTATTTCAGCCAAGAGCGTAACTCTTGAATTACTTCCATGT
>MDKI01236616.1:0-28558 GCA_005239505.1 Nicotiana paniculata | reverse complement strand
ATATTAAATAAATTATATTTTTCTTATTCAATGTTATTGATAGTTAAGTGTCTGCAAACTTTTAAAGCTTAGAATTAAACTCTGAAATTTAAATTTTAAAGTTTAAAGATTTTAAATTTGAATTTTAAAATTTTAAAATTGGAAAATTGAAAGTAAGTGGCTACAAAAAATTATTTAATAAGACTAATAGGAAATCACGATATTTAAGTAACTTGATATTTTTATTGAATAATATATAATACTTCAAATTAATTTTCAAGTTCTTTTTTGATTTTTTTAACTTTTGAACTTGCAAATTAAAAGTTTAAAAAATTATATATAAAAAAAAAAGAAATAGTACATCACATGTTTTGGCTCATTTTTGTAAGGTCTTCCATGTCAACATGAGGTTCTTAGTTTCCGGCATTGGTTGAATCGGTACCATAAACCATTATATCTCTAATTTCTTGGTCCTCCGCTTCATCTACCTCGTCACGCCCTTGATTTCGTCGTTCTGATCTTATACAATCTCTGAAGCACACTAATTTCCAAAGCGTTGCTGCCCAATGAATGACAAGTATCTCCTTGCTGCTGCCTTGCTTGGCTAAATGCGCTCTCTGATGCGACTGTTGAAATAGGCACATTTAGACGTCTCAAGCCATGGCCGAAAGAACAGGAAATTGATTTGAGTTGCTCCTCCACCAACCCAGCGGTAGAAAATCCTTTGTGAGGGGCTCTGGTGACTTTTGCAAGTAGAATTGGAGTTCATCAATATTCCGGCTACTGGTTTGTTGATGTTCTCATAGTGTAGACCAAATCAAATAATCTTGAACACCATCATCATCATCCAAAGTTGTTCCAGATGTTGAAGTATTACTTGAAGGAATATTTGCATCTACAACTGAAGAAGCATCAACAATGTTAGCATAATAATTATATAAAGTTTGTAAATTTATGTGTAGAGCAGAAATACAAGTGTCAATATCTGGAGTTTCAGTTGGTCCAATATCCATATAAGTATATAAAGCACTGATTAATTGGCGACACTTTATCATTTTGATAGTAGGGTTTAAAATAGCACCAATTAGGTAAATAGAGGGAATTAGGTAGAAATATTTTTTAAACTTATCTAGCATAGATTCAACAACAGAAGTATATCCTTCTTTCTTCTTCAAATTATGTAGTAAAAGGGAAATTTCAGCAATATGAACTAAACCATTTGCAATATTAGGATAATAAGCTCCAGAAAACTCAAGTGTAGCCACATAAAATTTTTGTAAATTCTTTACAACATCTTCAATGACATCCCAAATTCTAGATGTTAATAAACAGCTAGGATCCGTACTATGAGGATTAGCAACTTCATTTATAGGCATTTTATATTTATAACAACATCTTAGGAATAAATAAGTATAATTCTACCTAGTGACTATTTCTTCAGGCACGAGTCTTGGTTTTAGTCCATAGTGTACACATTTTTCCTTAAATGCATTTAATCTAGCATTTCTATTATTTCCTTGAATTACACCAACAGCTCTCCTAACTGAAGTGATTTCATCTCTAAATAATTCAAGGCCACTCTTCATAATCAAGTTATAAATATGACATGCACATCTAACATGAAATATTTCAGGAAGTGGTGGTGTAGATGCAATTTTAATATTGTAATAGCAGCATTGTTGTTAGAAGCATTATCAAATGACATACACAAAAAAATTTCTGCCAGATTATAAAATATAGCAACTTCATGGATAGTATTACTTATAAATGCACCGGTATGACTTTGATCTTCATCATATTTAAAAGCAATAATAAGTTTTTGCATAATAAATTATCATCTACCCCAATGGCATGTAACAGTCAAATAATCATTTTCATTTATAGCACGACCAATATCAGAAGTAAGAGAAACTCTACAAGAAAGACTGGCGAACAAATAACGTATATATGTCTGATATTGCCCATAAAGCCTAAAGATATCAGATCTACAAGTACTTCTAGTAATACCTTTAAACAAAGGGTTATAAATTCTTTGAATATAAGTAACAAGATACGATGAAGAAGCAAAACTAAAAGGTAAACAACCTAAAATAATTATTTTAGCTAATTCTTCCCGATCTTTATTAATATCGTATTTACCCATTAACCCCCCAATGTTTGGGTTAAGTTTTTGTTGCCCACATTCCTCAACTACTCCCCAATCAAGAGGGTGCTCATCTTCCATGTTCCTGCGAAGTTGACCTGTTCCCCCATTCTTATCGGGCTCATATTTATAAATTTCCTTACATATTTTACATCTTACATAATTTTTCTCATTTTCTAGTATGTCAAAAAAATTCCAACACTTACTTCTTAATCTTCGATTCTTCTTAATAGGGAGGGGAGGCTTACTTGTTCCACCTCTAATATTTTGAGTTTGACTAGCATTACCAGGTGTAGCTGGTGGTGTTTCAAGATTATTGGGTGATTGAATATCTTCTAAAATATCATCTAAATCATCGTCTATACCATAATTTTCTTGAAGTCGCTCATGATGTTTCAAGATTATCAGGTGATTGAATATCTTCTAAATATCATCTAAATCATCGTCTATACCATAATTTTCTTGAAGTCGCTCATAATCTAGATTTAAATTTTCGGGTGAACTTTCAGAAATATGTGTAAAGCTACTAGAAGAACTAACACCACCTCTTGATCTTTTGAAAATTTTCTTACTACCACCTCTACTAGTGCAAGCTTTTTTGGCCGCTCTAAGTAAATCCATTATGTAATTTAAATTAAAAACTTAAATTAATAATTCTAAATAATAAAATAAATGTACACCAAAGAAGGGAAAGAGATGGAATGAGTGTACCGGGATTCCGAATGCCGCACTAATTTTGATATAGAATCTCAAACTTCAATTGATAACTTGATACTTGATACTACACTTAACTTGAATTAGAATACTTGATAATAATAATTTTGTAATGGCTAAACTAAATATTTGTAGAGGGTTCGGTGCACCGATTTGCAAAATGTGTACGTTTAAAACCCGCTCCCCGCCCAACCCGTCCCAGCCCGCCTATTTAGCTATAGTAACGGGCTGAACCAGGTTGACCCGGGTTGTTAACGGGTCAGCTCGGCCCGATTAACACCTATCGGCCTTTGGACAAATCACGTCAGTTGCGCTCGGGCTATGAGGAAGTGGAGGCCAGTTGCCGAACCCAGCCCGGGAGGTTCGCAACCGCATTAGGAAACCAAGCGACAGCTGCATCATTATAAAGAGATTAGTTCAAGAAAAAGCAGGAATATCAAAGTAATAAAACGCCCCCGATAAGCCTGTACTTACGTTTCATATTCCATTCCTCGGGGAATGACATCTTTTCAGCAGGAATCAGGTCGAAGGTTCTGATTCGTAAAAAGCGACTCATCCACCCTCGGTCCTTGTCTTCATCGATGCTATAGAAGAAAGACTTCGAGGATCGACATTGCAGCTTTATAAGGCCACCTCGATAGAGACGAGGGTTGTATAGCCTGATTAGATGGTCGAGGGTAAAAGGCATCCCCTCGACCTTACACGAGAAGTACCTTATCAAGTGAACGATTCACCAGAAGGAAGGATAAATTTGGCCAAGCTTCACTTGATACTGTTGGCAAAAATTAAGAATCACTGGATCTGGGAGGGGCAGGGAAGGGTCTATGGGACCTAAGGTAAACGGGTAAGTATACACACTCAGGTACCCTGCTTTGTGAGTGGTAATATCCTCTTTGGAGGAAGGGATCTCCACGTCTTTATTTCCCCAATTACAGTCTGTCTTCACCTGGTCGAGTTCAGCGCTAGTTGTCAAACTGATATATCAGGACATAGGTTCGCACCGAACCGTGACCGAAGCAGGCCAGTCGATTTTAAAGTCGGAAGATGTTTCGCAAAGGCTCGAGAGTACACTCCTCAATACGAGGTGGTACCACCGTTTTGCTGTTAGATTGGCGTGATGAAGAAAAGGCTTTTTCTTTTTGTGGAACTGTCTTAGAAGTTTTGGCCATGGTTGTTGTTGAAAAAGTCAGAAAAAGAAAAGAAAGTTGGTGATGAAATGGGCACAAGAGAAGGATAAACGCAGAGAGAAGGGGAAGTTAGGGTGCTATGGAAAGTAAAGTTTGCAAAGATATGGGTTGAAGTATTTATAGGAAGTGCCTATGCGTATTGAGGAAGCTAAACGACTGACCAATAGCCGCCTTTCATTAATGGCCTTTCGAAACTGTGCAGACGTGACCCTTCACGACTTTTAGTCACACCAATTGCTGACATCACGAGACTGACATCATGGTTGGGGCATCGAAGGGTCGAGAATCAAAATCGTTTCTTATCCTTTAATTCTAAGAAATGCGGGGACTATCTGTATACGGTCAAAATCTCATGCCCCAATTTTGTAGGCTCGAGAAGTTACATCGAGGGTATAAGTATGGAAGAGGCCGAGGTCAAGCTCGAAGATGGAACAAGAGGCTCGAGAGCCCGGGTGCTTAATGAGCATCGAAGCAAGACACGACCGATGTCGAATAGTGTCGTTATGAGTTAGTTTCGGAAAGGACAAGATTCTCGCCACGTCCCCAAGGATCATGGCGCAAATTCCTGGATAGATTTCTACGAATTAGTACAAATCCGTACTAGGTGGTTATACAGTTGTACCAATAAGATTCTTTATCAAAAATAGAAGTGTACCTTATTTAGGGTTTCACCTCCTATATAAAAGGGAACCCAATCATTTGTAAAGGCATCTGATCTTTAGCAAAGAATATATTATCTTACTTTTCTCGTTTACTGCTCTTCATAATCATTCTTTAGCTTTATTACACTTACTTTACTGTTCTTGCTTTATTGCTCCTAATTCACCTCAAGGTCATCGAGCTCGAGGTCTCTACTGCTCTAGCAACATCAGTTTGGTTTATCAATTCTTCTCATTCATACTCTACATTGCTTGTTTATTAATTAGTATTGGACTGGATCACATATCTTTAAAATCACAAATCAAATTTAATTGTTACTCGTATTTTCGAGGTAAATAACGACGTTGCAGGGACTTTGCATATTATGATATATCTCATACCTTTTATATTATTATTGAATTATAATTTATAAATATCTTAAATACATCATTTGTTATAATTTTGTGATTTTTAATATAATTTTTATAATTATTTTTTATTTTATACTATTTTAAAATTCTTAAAATTAATAAAATATAAAAAATTATAAGACTTACGCTCTATGTTGCAGGATTTACGATGTTGCAGGATTTACGCCTCGCCTCGTCAGAGATAACACGCCTCCGATCATGCCCCAACCTTTTAAAACATTGTGTGGAACAACGACGATACCCAATTGCTATGTCATCAAAGCTTAAATTTTGACTTGAACTCTCAACTGACCAATTGGTGGTGGAGGCGTCTTAAATTTGGTCAATTGAATTGACCCCTCTTAAAATTTAGTTATAACAACTCCAGCTATTCATAATATTGTAGAACGTCTGGAATTAAAATGTATATTAACGCAAAGACTGTCATGTATAAATGTTAGTTACAAGTATTGCGCATATTATGGTGTGAAGCTTAATAAGCATGAGTTATTACGCATTGATGAAAGTAAGTGTTTATCTACTTAATTAAAAAATATTCTCAAAATAATAATTAGATCTTTTACGGAAATATATATATAAATGATAATAAAATGGTGTATTATGTAAGAATTGCAAGGGTAATGCGGATATTATGCAAACATTATAATCTTGACGTAGGAATAGAGTGTCTAGATCACACGCCCTTGCGATGCGGTTCTTCTTCAAATTCTATGTGAATACGAGATATTTCACGTATCGAAATATTTTTTCATTATAATCTTAACATAATTTATTTACAACGATTCCTGAGTGGCGATATGTGAATTTAGACAGATGAGTATCTCTAAATTTATAATAAGATGAATGAAATTTCGCATTACTTAATCGAAGATTTCGAGTTTAAATCTTATAAAAAGTGCTTTCCACCATATGATTATAACTTAATTCGGACTTTAATATAATACTGTAGTAGAAGGGATGACGGGATGAGTAAAAGGAGAGGGTGAAATGAAAAAAAAGGGAAATGGTAATTGATATGGAAATTACTCATACATCTTTCTTGCAATAGACATCTTGCCCACAGAAAAACACGTCAGCTAAGTTTACAAATCAACGTAGGAAAAGAGGGCAAGTGATAACGTCAGCAAAGAGCGCCCACCCATTGGGAGTAAAAAAGGCGTCCAAGCCAAGATGACGTCATTTTGCAATTAATTCACACACACTCATCACTCCATGTGATTGTGCCCATTTTTATACTATTATACTCGAAAAGTCAATTGTACCCCCTGCTATTTTCCACTATTCCCGACCTACCCTGCTACCCCCTAATTTCTAACTTCTCCCACGCGCTATATGTTTTCTCTCCTCCACTTCTTCCCTTTTCTCATACTCCACAGTCCACAACTTGTAATACTCCCTCCCTTAGTGCACATTTTTTTTCCATGTAAAAGAGATGATTATTTTTATTTTTAAAAATAATTTATTTTTATATAATAATTTATAGCCACACAAAATATATGTGTCTAATTTTATTTTACAAGTTCAAAAATCTTCTCTTATTTCTTAATTTTTGTGTCCAATCAATCACGTTCACATAAATTGAAACAATTTGAGTATAACTTTTAGAAAAAACTGTTTATGCAAAATTTAAATACACTCATGAACAGAGAACCAATAATATCTCTGTGGGCTTCAACATAGTATATTCATCGAGAAAAGGACATGAGATTATGGAGATTAAATGATTTTCTAATATTAAAAAAGTATTAATCTTTTAACATATATAAAAAGCGTGACATATAATATAAAACGAATTGAATAGTTTTGTTCACATTTTGTTTGACGATTTTTTTATACTGTAAATTTGATTAATTTCATTAATATTCAAAAAGCTTATACATTGGAATTCTTAATTATCCACGTTTAAAATTGCAATGCATGGGGTCAAGTGGTCAACTTTGTAACTAGTATTAAACAAATAATTTTCTGTAGCCATTCAATAATTGGGGGTGAAATTATATTGGCCTCCGTTAGAAAGAAACAAACCCTAGGGCTACATGCCAAAAAATTTCAATTGGATTTTGAGTTGTTGCACAATATCACATTTTTTTAAAAGGAAAAAGATTGACTTGCTTTTAGATTAAGTGGAGTAAAAACTGATGGTTTGGGTGAAGCGCATAGTTTCGACCTCACGATTCCAATGGATGCTTTGTTTCTATGAGTGTTCCTCCATTTTGATTAAAAGATACATAATTTCGAATCTAATGTAAGTTTTTATTGATAATAAGAAGAATGTGACCTGATACACTAGTTCTTGAGGACAATATCATTATTATACAAAAAAAAAAATATAACCATAAAGAGATTTGGTGAAATAAATAGTAATTTTTTTAATTCTTAATTAGAGGTATTACATTTGAATTTTTAGAATAAAAAAATTTAAGCAGGAAATGTATTTTCCTTTAATTGGGCTGTGCACAGCGAAAGTAGTGGAGATGAAAAAAAAGAAAAGAAATTGTAACTTTAATTTTGGTTTGAATGAGATAGTATTTTTTGAAAATCGAAAGATCAAAGTCCTTGACCAAATTGGCTTTTAATTCGGTGTTGAGTACATAATCACCTCTTCACATACAATAGGAATGTCTTGAACAATTTGACCTAAAAATAGAAAAGGAAAAGCTAATGTAAAAGCCAAGAAATAGATCATTGAGATCTTTCTGTTTTGTCGTCTAGTTCTCCTAATTATCTACTCATTCTCCCTTCCCACTCTCGCGCGTCATATAGATTCTTACATACTCCCCCCTTGTCCCCACCCACCCCACTTCGTTGAAGGGGGTGGTGGGGTGTGGCAATCCCCATAAACACAGCATAACTTACGTAGTATGTTACTTTGTGATGTAACATTATTGCCACCCTTCCATTTATATAATCTCTCTTCTCCCTTCCCTCTTTCTCCCATATTCCTTCCCTTTTTTCCCCTCTCTCTCTCTCTCTTTGTTTGTTGCATCTTACAATTTACACCTCTTTTTTATCATGAGAGGCAACAGCTTCTACGGGCCGTTTTCCGACGGCGGAGTACGGCTAGAACTCACTCCCACCACCAATTCACCACTCGCCATCGACGTGGCGGAGTCGACGGAGATGAGAATTCAACGTCTCATCTCCGAAAACCCCGTCGTCATCTTCACCCGTTCGTCTTGCTGCATGTGCCACGTCATGAAGAAATTGCTATCTGCTTTAGGAGTTCACCCTACCGTGATCGAGCTAGAGGAGGATGAGATCGCCGCGCTTCCGTCCACCACCGCCGTCGCCGGCGATGAGGTTATCCCCGATGTGTCGGGTACCGGCGAGGCTCCGGCGGTGTTCATCGGAGGTACACGTGTCGGCGGGTTAGAGAGCCTCGTGGCACTTCACTTGAGTGGCCGTCTTGTTCCTAGGCTTGTGGAAGTTGGTGTCATCACTGATGTGGTATTGTAAAATTAAGATAATAATTATTTCGTGTTTTTATGGAGCTATGTTTTGTAATTCAATTATCGTGAAAAAGAAAGAAAGAACTATTCCCTTAGGAAAAGAAAAATAATTAAGTACTAGTAGTATTAGTTGTTTCTTTTCTTAGTTAATTATTACTACTACTTATTAGCTTTGATAATTATTCTATTTTCTGGTGCAGTAATGAAGTGTTATATAATATCTGTATTTTAATGATTAAAAAAAAAGGTGTGTTGCTTCTTTCTTTCTTTCTTTCCCTATTGGGACTTTATTACTCACTTTTCCCTCAAACTAATTGAAACGTCAAAATGACTAAATGGGGCAGCTATTAAATATTATTTCCAGTTTAGTCTTACTTTGCTTTGAATATCCTACCATTGAGGAAAGAATATTCTTGAATTATTTAATAATTTACAAGTGCTAAACAAAATATTCAATCACTTACCACAACCTTGGGATCAAAGTTAATCCTTTTGCTTTTCACCTTCTTAGTTTGACTGATAAACCTTTAGATTTTGTTTAACGAATCTCTTGTGTTAATTGTAGTTTTAATCAACCAGGTGACTTTTTACTGATATATGTCGCCCTCTATTTTATTATACGTACAATACCATTTGATTAGTGTTTTATTAATTAGCGTGAAATCTTCAGTCTTTCTTCAACCTTTTAAGTCGAAAATCTGGGTAAGTTTATTTTTATGCATTTCGTAAAAACCAATTTTATCTGATCATATTTTAGGAAATAAAACTTGTGGATGTAGAAAATATTATTGCCTTTCATATATTAAGCTTGAAATTAACAAAAACGTCAAAAGTATAGAAAGAATAACGTTGTTGATGTTTTATTCACATATTTAACAGGTATATTAGTGAATGTTGAATTAGAATGTATTAGCTGTCCCTGAGATATGAACTAATACAATGTGATTAATCTCCGTCTTGACGAAGTATTTTGACTTTTAAAATAGTACGTAAGTCATGATTAGCTGGAAAGCAAGGAAGAATGACATATTATATTTCCTTAATCCTGGTTAATTATCTTTCTTAAGCCACACTTAATTACGGGAGAAAGGGGTTCAAAGTACTATATATTCCATAAGCAGAAGAAGAAAAAGTGAGAAAAAGAAAGAAGAATAAAAACCCAAATGAATAATTGACAGAATTGAATGATGCAGAGAGGGAGTAGAAGAAGAAGAAAGAAAAAAAAGGGAACCTTCAAAAATTATTGGTGGGCAATAAAAGAAAGAAGGAAGAGTGTAAAGTAAAGTAAAGCAAAGCAAAGCAAAGCAGCAGTTGATTTGGTTGGCTTTGGTGCTTTTATGGCATTTTGGTCAAGTTCTCCGATCCAAAAAAAAAATGTGTTTTTTTTTAAAGTTGTAGTGTTTTGTTTCAAAAAAATTGTTTTTAAGGAGAAACATAAAAAATAGTTTCTCTCCGAAATCATTTTTGAGAAACATACATTTGAAACAGTTTTAAAAGCTTAGTTAAATACTAATTTTTATTTAAAAGTACTTTTTAAATTAATTAACCAAACATAAATTACTTCATGCTAAAAATACTTCTGAAAAAAATACTTTTAAAAAAAAATTCGCAAAATAAGTTGAGCCAAACAGGCTATTAGCCTTTTAAGTATTTCGGAAAGTTATGGAAGAAGTGTTATCTGCTGATTGAAGATTACAGAGAAGTCATGAAAATGAAATTGAGAATGGCCAAAATAATATAAATACACTGCTTTTGAAAAGATTCTACGTGTCTTGTTATTGTTGTCATTGGATGACAGACGTCTTTTCACTTCCATCACTTAGTTTTCTTTACTTATTGGTGATCGAAATTCGCATTCGTGATAGTTTGTGTAGTAAAAAGCTATTGGGTCGGGTTCATTCATTATCGGTTCGAATTAGCCTATTGAGTTTGTCTTGCTACTATCTCCTATTATAATCTATAAATATACTATTATGAGCGTAGAGAAAAATAAGTTTTCCTAATATTTTAAGCCAAACAAACAACAACTAGATTAAATTCTCTACATCTAATAGATGATATCTAGCGTATACGGTAGAAATCGGGATTACTTAATTTTACTATTTAATCGAGGCTGAAATATTGCATTGAAGAGCTGAGACGACGAGTTCGAAATCGAAACCTCTTTATAGATCGAGGTTGATATCAATCGAGGCCAGAAGAGACAGACTTCAAGTAATATCGTGATAGCTTTATAACGGAAAAGACGAGATATCCGCGATTGCTCGAGGATCGTGACGTGAATCTCGGAATGGATCAAATCTATAACAGTCAATCAATTGTTTATATGATTTCCTTCTGTAATTAGAAGTATACCTTAATTAGGGTTCTTTTACTATATAAAGAGGAATTTTATTCATTTGTACAGATCATTGATTACTCACTGAGAAAAATATATACAATCGTTTCTTTCTTACTATTTACTTTACTTACTGGTCATCTGTGTTGTTCATCCTTTATTGCTCTTACACTACCACCTCGAGATCACTCCAATGTGAGGTCAAAGTTTAGCTTATACACTGGTTTGATTTATTTTATAGTTTAATTCAGTCATTTATTTTCTCGTTTATCAATTGGTATTTGACGAAATCACATATCCTTAAAATCACAATACAAGTTTGACTGTTATCCGAATTTTAGGGTAAACAGTTTGGCGCCCACCGTCGGGCTAAGGATAATAGTGATTATTCAATACTGATTTTGATAACACACACTATTTTACGCTTGTTCTTGTCAAGTATTTTTTCTTTCAGGTTAAAAACTTGTCTAACTCACAAAACGCACCCATACATGGTGACAATGGCCTCGTATTTCACGGGGAAAACGATAATGTAATTGCTCCAGGGGTCGAAATGCCACACACTGATCTCGGGGGAGCACCGGTTGCCAACCCAGTCGAAGTCAGCTTGCACATTGCTTTGAATGCAAACCTGGGCGCAGACCTCGAAGGGAGTGTATGCAGAGAAGGCCGATCTGGCGACCAAGGTGTGCAAGGCGGAAGAGATGGAGGAGTCAGTCTCCAAGTAATATTCGAAATGCTACATGCTCAACAAGACGCTATTGCACAACTACAAAATCAACGTAGAACTTCGAGCTGGGTCGAACCGGAAGCCACCCGTCGTACTGAGCTAGTGCCAGAGAGGTCGAATAATAGCGAATCGGGGACTGATCCTGGAATAATGAAAATGCTCGAGGAGCTCACCAAACAAATTGAGTCGGGAGAGAAGAAAATTGAAGCGAATGATAAGAAAGTGGAAACATACAACTCCCGAGTTGATCAGATACCGGGGACACCGCCAATTTTGAAAGGAATGGATTCGAAGAAATTTGTACAGGAGTCCTTCCCTCCAAGTGCGGCTCTGAAGCCCATTCCCAAAAAGTTTCGCATGCCGGATATACCTAAGTACAACGGGAACACCGATCTCAATAAGCATGTCACCTCCTATACATACACCATCAAAGGTAAAGATTTGGAAGATGACGAGATCGAATCTATTCTATTAGAGAAGTTAGGAGAAACTCTATCGAAGGGAGCAATGATTTGGTACCACAATCTACCGCCAAATTCCATCGACTCATTTGCCATGTTAGCAGATTCTTTCGTAAAGGCACATGTCGGGGCCATAAAGGTTGCGACAAGGAAATCAGACCTTTTCAAAGTAACACAGAAGGATAATGAAATGCTGAGGCAGTTCATGTCCCGATTTCAAATGGGACGCATGAAGTTTCCACTAGTCACATATGATTGGGCCGTTCAAGCTTTCACTCAGGGGTTGAATGAACAAAGTTCGATAGCATCACGTCAACTGAAGCAGAATTTGATCAAATATCCGGCGGTGACCTGGGCAGATGTACACAATCGGTACCAATCAAAGATCAGGGTCCAGGATGACCAATTAGGAGCTCCTTCCGATTCCGTATATCCGAAAGGTCCGCAACCAGAAATCAGAGGGACATCGATAGGGAACCTCATCGAACAAAGACCGATACCAACCGTACATCGCAGATCGCATGAACAACGGTCCTGGACGTAGTTGCGCCCGAAATGATCGAGGACAGAGTTATCGGGAACTTATGAGAAAAAGTGATTTTGATAAGCATACCGATCCCATAGAGGAAACTCGATTGTCAGAGTATAACTTTAATGTCAACGTATCAGGTATTGTATAGGCAATTGGAAGAATCAAAGATACTAGATGGCCCAGGCCTATACAGACTAATACTTCCCAAAGAAACCCCACCTGATGTGTAAGTATCACGGTACACATGGCCATATAACCGAGGATTACAGATAATTAAAAGAGGAGGTAGCCTGTCTATTCAACGAGGGTCACCTTCGAGAGTTCTTAAGTGATCGAGTCAAGAATCATTTCAGAGAAAGGGACAACAACAGGAAAAATGAACAGGAAGAACCGTAGTATATGATCCATATGATCATCGACGGGGTCGATATTCCACAAGGGCCCATGTTCAAAAGCACTAAGGTATCAATTACTAGGGAAAAACGAACCCGAGATTATGTGCCAAAAGGCACCGTATCATTCAACGATGAGGAAGCAGAAGGAATTTCTCAACCTCACAACAACCCCCTAGTAATTTCTATCTTATTAAATAAAGTTCAAGTTAAGCGTGTTTTAGTGTATCCAGGTAGATCGGAAAATATCATCCGATCAAGGGTCGTGGAGCAGCTTGGCCTACAAAACCAAATCGTGCCTGCAGGCCGAGTCTTGAACAATTTCAATATGGCCAGCGAAACAACTAAATGAGAGATCATCCTACCGGTTAATGTAGCTGGAACTATCCAAGAAACCAAGTTCCATGTAATAGAGGGTGAAATGAGGTACAACGCCCTACTCGGGAGGCCCTGGATTCACAATATAAGGGCATTCCCTTCGACTCTCCACCAAATAATGAAATTCCCGATGCGGGACGGGGTGAAAATAGTATATAGGGAGTAGCATGCTGCAAAGGAAATGTTCGCAGTCGATAAGGTGATACCAATATCGGCACTTTCGACGTCAAAGGGATTGGACATCAAAGGAAAACAAGAGGCCAAATAGCAACCATAGCCACCAACTTCGACTGAATCGGAGAAGCATGGAATGGAAGAAGAAGACGACGACCATTGGATCCCTCGAACCTTCTTCATTACCAAGGATTCCGACACAACCAAATCAATAGCCAAAGAGCTGGAACATGTTATGTTGATCGAGTACCTGCCTGAACGAAAGGTATACCTGGGTACGGGGTTAACCCCCGAACTCAGGAAAAAACTCATTAAATTTCCTATTGATAACAAAGATTGTTTTGCTTGGTCCCACTTAGACATGACAGGGACCCCACCAGAGATAACGACACATAGATTGAGTCTAGACCGGAAGTTCAGGCCAGTGAAACAAAAGAGAAAGCCCCAGTCCGAGGTAAAAGCACGAATTCATCAAGGACGGGGTAACTAAACTTCTAAAAATAGGATCCATTTGGGAAGTAAAGTATCCCGAATGGTTAACAAATGTAGTCATAATCCCTAAAAAAGGTAACAAACTTAGGATATGTGTGGATTATAAGGATTTGAACAAAGCATGCCCTAAATATTCTTTTCCTCTGCCTAACATCAATCGTATGATCGATGCCACGGCTGGCCACGAGATCCTTAGTTTTCTAGACTCTTATTCCGGGTACAATCAAATCCAAATGAACCCAGAATATGAAGAAAAGACTTCTTTCATTACTAAGTATGGAACATATTGCTATAACATAATGCTTTTTGGGCTAAAAACGCAGGGGGTACCTACCAACGCCTAGTAAATAAGATGTTCGAAGAAAAAATAGGTAAGTCAATGGAAGTATATATTGATGATATGTTAGTTAATTCCCTACACGCAGATGACCATTTGACAAATTTGCAGGAAATATTCAAGATATTGAGAAAATACAACATGAAGCTCAACCCCGAGAAATATGTTTTAGAGGTCGGTTCAGACAAGTTTCTTGGCTTCATGGTGTCAAATAAGGGGATTGAGATCAACCCCGATAAAATAAAGGCTATCGAAGACATCACTATCGTGGACAACGTTAAAGCCGTACAAAGGATGCCAGGGGCAGATAACTGCTTTAGGTCGATTCATCTCGAGATCTTCAGATCGGAGCCATAGGTTCTTCTCACTACTTAAAAAGAAGAACGATTTCGCCTGGACCCCGGAATGCCAACAGACACTAGAAGAATTGAAACGATACCTCTCGAGCCCACCATTGCTTCATACTCCAAAGGCAGATGAAAAACTCTACTTATACTTAGCAGTATGTAAAATCACGATAATCGAGTCCTAGTTCGAGAAGAGCAAGGTATGCAATTTCCTGTTTATTACGTAAGTCAAACTCTAGGAGAAGCAGAAACTAGATATCCGCACTTGGAAAAATTGGCAGTTTCTCTAATAAGCGCCTCTAGGAAGCTAAAACTATATTTTCAATGTCACCCAATATGTGTATTGACCACTTACCCACTTTGTAATGTTTTACATAAGACCGAACTATGAGGCCGATTAGCCAAATGGGCCGTAGAACTCAGTGGGTATGATATCAAATATCAACCCTGAACGACCATCAAGCCTCAAAATTTAGCAGACTTCGTAGCCGACTGCACGCCAATCGTTGTACCCGAAATTGAAAAGGAACTTTTATTGAAATCGGGTACATCATCGGGGGTGTGGACCCTTTTTACAGACGGCGCTTCGAATGTGAAGAGGTCCGGGCTAGGAATTATTTTGAAGTCGCCCACGGGCAATACTATTAGACAATCCATCAAAACTTCTAAGTTGAATAACAATGAGGCCGAGTACGAGGCCAGGATTGCAGGTCTCGAACTAGCTACAAGCTTGGGAGCAGAAGTCATCAAAGCCAAGTGCGACTCCCTGCTGGTAGTAAACCAAGTAAACAGAACCTTCGAGGTTCGAGATGAAAAGGTATTTGGATAAGCTGCAAATGATGTTGCATTATCTTAAAGAATGGAATTTGCAACATGTATCTTGAGAACATAACAGTGAAGCCGATGCCCTTGCAAATTTGGGATCCTCAGTCGAGGACGACGAAATCAGCTCGGAGACTATCGTTCAACTCTCAAAGTCAGTAATCGAAGAAGGTCACACTGAGATAAACTCCACAAGCCTAAACTGGGATCGAAGGAATAAATATATTGAGTATTTGAAAAATAAAATGCTTCCCATCAGACCCTAAAGAATCGAGGGCTCTACGAATAAAAGTTGCTCGATTCACATTGGCTGAGGATGGAACATTGTACAAGAGGATGTTCGATGAACCATTAGCAGTATGCTTGGGACCAGGGGACATCAATTATGTCCTACGAGAAGTTCACGAAGGCACTTGTGGAAATCACTCCGGTGCCGAATCACTAGTTCACAAAATCATCAGAGTAGGATAGTATTGGGATAGTATGGAGAAGGACACTAAAGAATTTGTTCGAAAATGTGATAAGTGTCAAAGGTATGCACCAATGATCCACCGGCACAGAGAACAACTTCAATCAGTCTTGTCCCCATGGCCATTTATGAAATGGGGGATGGATATCGTCAGCCCTCTGTCATCGGCCCCAGGTAAATCTAAATTCATTTTATTTATGACTGACTGACTATTTCTCTAAATGGGTTGAAGCACATGCCTTCGAGAAAGTCAGAGAAAAAGAAGTTATAGACTTCATCTGGGATCACATCATATGTTGATTCGGGATACCTGCCAAAACTGCATGAGACAACGTAAAGAAATTCATCGGCATCAAGGTAATAAAGTTTCTCGAAGAGCATAAAATCTTATCGACAGTGTATTATCCAAGCTGAAACGGGCAGGCCGAATCGACGAACAAGACCATAATTCAGAATCTAAAGAAAAGGTTGAACGACACCAAGGGAAAATGGAGAGAAATTCTACCCGAAATCCTTTGGGCATATCGAACAACGTCAAAGTCCAGTACGGGGGAAACACCGTTCTCCTTAGTATATGGCTCCGAAGCCTTGATTCCAATCGAAGTCGGGGAACCCATCGCCAGATTTTGATACACAATGGAAGAATCAAATCACGAGGCTATGACAACTAGCCTCGAACTGTTAGATGAAAAATGAGAAGCCTCCCTCGTTCAAATGGCCGTGCAAAAATAATGCATCGAAAGGTATTATAATCAAAGGACCAACCTTCACCACTTTAGAATTGGGGACTTGGTTTTGAGAAAAGTCACCCACAACACTCGAGACCCTAACGAAGGAAACTCGGCCCGAATTGGGAAGGACCATATCAAGTCCTCGATATGGTCGGAAAGGGATCCTACAAGCTATGCACGATAAACGGTGAGCAACTACCAAATAATTAGAACATCTCACTCCTCAAGCGATATTATTGTTAAGGTATGAACTTCTCCTATTTCATTTTCATCTTACACTAGCTTATTTTCAGGTGTTCGAGTGAAGGTATTGAAGTTCTCATCAAGAAGGAAGATATTAGGACCTTAAAGCACGCGTTGCACTCTTTTTCCCTTCGACCGGTTTTTATCCCAAATGGTTTTTTCCCGCAAGGTTTTTAACGAGGCAACCATTGTTCGTGATGACTTAGAGTATTCAAGGTCTCTTAACAATCAGCCGCAAATACTGGGGGACATCACCCTTGGATGTTATGTTTTCAAGGGAAAATACTTCACGTCGATGGGACCTCGATATGAAAATTTTGTAATGGGCCAAACGGTCGAATGAACCGTGTCCATATAGATTATTCGGGCCCTAACAGCAAAACATGTACGCATGTATGAACTATTCAAAGAAGTACTTTTCTTTACCCGATATCTTGTGCCTTAATGAAAATTTCTACTTTACAAGCTCCATAATTACAATTTTTTGTGAAAACTAGCTCCAAGGCCAAGTACAACTACACCTCGAATGATCAACCCCATACTCGGGGGCTGCCTTAAAAAATCAACATGTTCGAACTATCTAACTTCAAAACCACAATACCTCAAAGAGGTCATCCTTGATTTATAGGCCAAGGCCATCATTCTCGGAGACTAGTACTTTGAACAAGTTCGAAGTGTTATTGGGAAAATAAGCCTAAGAGACATACCCAAAGGCTACAGACAAACTAACGCGGCTCAGAGACGTTTGAATCCCACAATAAAAACATGCCTTTGAATTCATGGAAAAACGGTTAAAAATGGCTACCCTCAGCAAAATAATCAAAGGGCTTCGATAGTATCAGCCCTCGAAAAACCTTAAGAGGTATCGAATCATTTAAATACATTTTTGTGCTAAGGCATAAAAAGTAAAAGGGGTTTCGATCAATGTTAAACCCTCAAAAAACCCTATGGGTAAAAAATTCATGCCAAGACATAACAAAATTCTTATAAAGTCTTTAAGCCGAAAAAGGGAAAAAGCATTCTTTTAAGGCCATATCGGCCCGATTCAAAGAGCCTAAGGGCCATTAAATCTTAGAGTTCAGGAATACGTTCTCACTCAATTCAAACCTAAGGGTTTCACTACTTCGAGATCGAGTAAAAACTCACTCGACTACAGTTCGAGAATCCGTTCTCACTCAATGAAAACCTAAGGGTTCTATTACTTCGAGTTCACTAAATGCAAACCTAAGGGTTCTATTACTTCGAGTTTGAGTCTTACTCGAACTCGACTATGAAAGCAGTATTAGTGCGGCTTCGGTGGAGTTGCTCGAAATCGAAGTCTTAAACATGTTATTCGAGGCATAAAATATGCTAAAATATTTACAAGGCACAAAGCAAGTTTGGAAGTATTGCAAAGCAAAAATTGAGAAGAAATTCAAAAGGGAAATATTTTTATATATATACTTGAACAATACTATGTAGAAAAGACTGGCAAAGATCTTACACAAAAAAGAGGAAAAAAGTACAAAGTCCTAGCTATGCTTGGGGGCAACCTCTTCCTCGGGGGAAGCTTCTTCCTCGGGCCCCTCACTTTTATCGGACCCCCTTTTGCTGCCTTCATCGTCATCTTCATCATAGAAGGAGGCCAATAGCCTGGCATCAGCTTCGAGCATCTTTGCTTGATCTATATCCTAAGAAAGGTCGAAGCCTCGGCCATGAATCTCCTCGAGGGTCTCTCTCCGACATTGGCACTTAGCCAGCTCAGCAGTCCATTGAGCTCGATCGGTAGCCTCCCTTAACTGAGTTTGAGCAGCTTGGCATCAACCATGTATTATAGCTATTGACTTGTCAGTCTGGGTCTTTGCCTTTTCGGCCTCAATTTGGGCCTTAACAAGTTCAACCTGGAGTTCCTCTATCCTCTTGGCCTGGACCGAGCACTTCTCCCTAGCACCCCGAAATTGGACTTCGGCCGATGACAGTTGAGCCAAGGCATCCTCCTTCTCCACAACAAAGAGGTCCATGCCCTTCTTCCATTTATGGAAATAAGCTTTAACTTGATCGACCTCCCCCGGAACAACTCGATCTTTTCAAATTTTTATTGCAACTGAGACATCGAAATGTTAGCTTCCACGCTTGGATTGAGCCCGTATTTTTTCAAAAGAACAGTTACCTGCTCGTTCAACTCGATTTCCTCCTTACGTGCCTTGGCCAAGTCGGCTCGGAGGTCCCTAAGCTCCTCATCCTTCTGCCTACAAAGGATCTTGAGAGCATTTCTCTCCTCCGGGATCTTTTGAAGATCGGCTTCACACTGGCTCAAGTCGGCCCGAGACTTGGGGAAAGCCTATATGACAAAAAGTAGAAGTTAGACAGAAGGAAGGAAAAGTAAAAGAAAATTACAACAACAAAAATTAACACTTACTCGAGATAGAAGGCGTTGGGCCTCTTCAAAGATGGTACACGCATCGTTGAGGTCAGATGCATCATCGATCACGATAAAATAATACCGAAAAGGATCCTCTTCACTGGGGACTCCGCCTATGTCGGGGGTCCTTATAGCCCGAGCTTCCCCTATGGTCTCCTTGGAGAAAGTCGGTAGAGAAGGAGAGTAACCTACGATCACTGCACCGAGCGGGGGCGCTCTGTTCAGCTATGAGGGTTTCAGAACCAGACCCCTTTGGTATGTCTTTTGGGCGAGTGATGATCTCGACTTCGGGTGATTCGAGGGCTTTGCCCGAATCTTTCTTCGAAACCTCCTCGTCATGAGGCAGGGTCTTGGAAGCCACCGCCGGCTTAGGGGACTTGGCGGTCTCGTCGGTCATTCTTACTCAAATCACTAGCGCCGAGTCATCACCTTCGTCCTCATCTTTTTCTTCTTCCCTCAGCCTTCAAACCGAATCTATAGAAAGAGGAATACTTCTCCTCCTAGTTTTTCGAGCTGGAGTAGTTTTGGGCTTGGGGTCCTCGGTTGTTGAGACCTCCTTTCTCTTAATATCTTCCCCTGATTCGGAACTGGGGACTTAGCCTCTTCCTCGCTGCTCGGAGGCCTCAAGATAGTGTCTTTGTTCAGGCCTTCACAAAAATAAACTGAGTAATAAAAAGAAATGTGACCAACACCTCGGAAATAAGGGAGAGAAACTCACCATGATTCTTTGCCTCCCATTTGCCTTTTGCCAAGTCGTGCCAACAGTGCTCAGCATAAGAGGAAGTCAAGGCCAACTTCCGAACCCAGTCCTCGAGGTCAGGAACTACTCGAGGCATCCAAGCAGCCGCTAAATGACAAATGAAGATGTTAAACAAAGCAAGAAATAGAGACATGGAAACTAACAAGTAAAGTGTTACTTACATTCCAGGTTCCATTTTTTGGGAAATGGCATTTTCTCCTTCGGGATGAGGTCACAGGTCCTCACTCGAACAAACCGACTCATCCACCCATGGTCCTTGTCCTCGTCGATACTCGAGAAAAATTCCTTAGTCGCTCGACGTTGCGGTTTGATCAACCCTCCAAAGATTCGAGGGCGGTATAACCTGATGAGTTGGTCGAGGGTGAACGACAGCCCCTCGATTTTGCTAGAGAAGAAACAGAGCATGTTCACGATGCGCCAGAAAGAAGGGTGAACTTGGCCAAGGGTCACTTGGTATCTTTTGCAGAAGTCTATAATAATAGGGTTGAGGGGGCCCAATATGAAGGGTAAGTGTAAACAGTTAGAAACCCTTTCACGTAGGTAGTAATGCTTTCGTTGGGAGAAGGGATCTCTACAACTTTATCCCCCCAGTTTCAATCCCTTTTAATGTCCTCGAGATATCCCACTATTATCGAGCATATATATCTCGATACGTGCTCACATCGGCTAGGGACCGATGAAGGGTTCTCGACTTTGAAGTTGGCCTTTAGAACACACGGGCCGGGAACATACTCACTATGGAGCGATTTCGCCGATATTTTATCACCGGCCGACCGTGAAGAAGAAGAGGAAGCCTTTTCCTTTTGTGGAACGGTTTTGGAAGTTTTTGCCATTATACGAGTGAAGAAAGAGGAAAGTGTTGAGTTCTGGTGTTTTGAAGCTAAACAGAGATAGCCTAAGGAGTGATGAAAGAGAAAAGATTGAGAGAGTTAAAGACTTGGAAGAATTGATGAAGATGAAAGTAAAAGTTTGATTCAACAAAAGAATCCATATTTATAGATTTACTGTGATGTAATGACGGTGCTAGTGGCCGACCGCCCACTGACGCACATTAATGGTTTGGGGAACTGTATCGACGGGATGTTTTGGTCACTTGTATCGCTTACGTCACGAGGATGACATCACTATTTACCGAGGTCATAAGAAAATCGAGGATCAAATCATTTCTTATCATTATATTCTAACAAACGAGGGGACTATCTGTATACGGTAGAAATCGGGGTTACCCGATTTCACTATTTGATCAAGGCTGGAATGTTGCATTGAAGATCTGAGACGACGAGTTAGAAATCGAAGCCTCTTTCTAGATCGAGGTTGATATCAATTGAGGATAGAAGAGTCATACTTAGAGTAATATCAGGATAACTTATAACGGAAAAGGCAAGATATTCGCGATTGGTCAAGGATCGTGGCGTGAATCTCGGAATGGATCAAATCTATAACGATTAATCAGCTGTTTATAAGATATCCTTCTGTAATTAGAAGTATACCTTTGTCACGACCCATATTTCCCTCTGTTGGGTATCGTGATGGCACCTAGTCTTAGGTACTAGGTAAGCCTAACATTTCCACTGAACAACAACAATAATAAAGGAATTTTAAAAAAATTCGAAATAGAATTCTTGACAGAGTTTACAATTTCCAAAAATTCAGTAAGTACAAGTCATAAGCTCTACAAAATCTTTCTATCAAAGCTAAGTACAACTTCCTAGGAATAAGTAAGTACAATTGAATAGAAATAAAACAGAAAGGTGCTTCCGAAGCCTGCGAACGCAGCAGTAGGTTACCTTGAGTCTCCTCAGCAACGATCTGCGCAACTACCAACAACCATAACCTGAAGCTGCACATAAAAATGTGCAGAAGTATTATGAGCACACCACAGCGGTGCCCAATAAGTATCAAGACTAACCTCGGTGAAGTAGTGACGAGGACTAGTCAAGACACCACCGATCTAATAAGTAAAAAGGCAAGATGTATAAACGATCGAAACAAAATATTTATCTAACAATTTCTCAAAGTAATTAACGATACGATCGAATAATACGGAAGGAAATTCAATAATCACGATCAACGGACAACATAATAGAAATACGCAAAGAGAATGGAAAGAATGCAATCCAAATGACGGGAATTACAACCCAATAAAAACACTAGCAATCAACACTGCATCAATTTATTCACGCCAGGCCTTAGCCAATAACTCAATAAAACTGGACAAACCTTCGAGTGAAAACCTTTAAATCGTGAGTTCATTTTGAAAACTTTAAAGATATAATCATTTCGGAATAGAGAAATTTCTTCTTTGAAACATACTTTCTCTGAATGTATATTTATATATTTTTATAAAGAGAAATCTTTATAACATAGTCTCTTCAAATACGGGGTGTTCAAATACACTTTCCCAAATACTGCTCTTTCAAGTATCATCAATATACGTGATGTTCAAAATATATTTTCCCAAGTACTGCTCTTTCAAATATCATCAAAACAAGTGATGTTCAAAATATATTTTCCCAAGTACTGCTCTTTCAAATATCATCATTCTGCAAGACAAATGTTTTTTTTTCAAATATACTCTCGAAAAGAAGTCCTTTAGACATAACTTTTCCTAGAGATAATTGCTTTAAGCTATACTTATCAATATATATATTTATATCTTTCGATTCAAATGACCTCAATAATAAACTACCGGAACTCAGTCCGCCACTCAGAATTTTTCATGCAATGCGGTACAGGGGAAAAGCTCCCGGATCTCTATCCGTAGTACCAATTTAAATATGCGATGCAGTACAAGGGGAAAGCTCCCGGATCTCTCTCCGTAGTCCCAATTTAAATATGCGATGCAGTACAGGGGAAAAGCTCTCGGATCTCTGTCCATAGTCCCAATTTAAATATGCAATGTAGTACAGGGGGAAAGCTCCCGGATCTCTATCCGTAGTCCCAATTTAAATATGCAATGTAGTACAGGGGGAAAGCTCCCGGATCTCTATCCGTAGTCCCAATTTAAATATGTGATGCAGTACAGGGGGGAAGATCCCGGATCTCTGTCCGTAGTCCCAATTTAAATATGCAATGAAACCATTGAGGAAAACAACTAGAATGCGACAGAAACAACATATATTGCCATAACCGGCGCGAAAGCAAACAAGGCCGAATACAAAGTCCGATTAGCAAATCAATACAAAGACTTAAATCACAAAAATGGTAACAACTCGCTCATAAGAAGTAGCTACTGAGAGGAATGCCAAGCACAAAGAGAGAACAACATAACGAGAGAAAAACAAGATAAATATAGCAACAATTCTATACATTCAAGTTCGCAACCAAGAAAACAAATCATCCCGGCAAGGGAATCAACTATAACCAATCTCACTTAGACAATTAGCTTCACCGAATAAACTCAGTTTGAACAATGCTCAGTAAATAGGCTGCATATGAAGGAAGACATAACATAACAGTAGGAAAAATAAGTCTTCATTTAAGTCAATTAAGATCATATAAGAAACAAGGAATGCTACGCAAGTACTTCTAACTTGAACAAGAGGGGATGAGATTAGGAATCAGGAATTCAAATATAACAAGTTCAACTCATATATGGGAACATAAGGACCCAAAACTCCCTAAAGGGCAATCTATTTGCAAATAAGTTCGAGTACACACTCGTCACCTCGCGTATGCGGACTACAATCAACATAACAGACTCAATCCTAAGGGGTAGTTCCCCCACACAAGGTTAGGCAAGATACTTACCTCAAAGACGACAATCCGATACTCAAAAATAGACTTCCCGGGCAGGAAGGCCTCTGGACGGCTCAAAATCAACTAAAACAACTTCAAAATACATATAAAACGTATAAGGAACGATTCCAAATAATAAAGTTTCAATCTTTGCAAATTTATAAAAATGGACCCAAAAGTCGACCCCCCAGGCCCGCACCTCGGAACCCGACAAATTTTAAAAATTCCGGTACAAGTTCACCCATACTAATTTTATCCAATTCCGAAAACATTTGGTCATTAAAATCATGAATTTTCATTTTTAAAGTTTTCTTTCAAAACCCACAATCCCCTCAACCCAAAACACAATTTAAATGAAAAAACAAGAACTAATTCATGAAATATATTTAATTCTAGTGGAAGAACACTTACCCATTCGATTTGTGTAAAAATCCCTCAAGGAATCACCGAAAACCGAGTTCTAGAAGTCAAAATATGTTTAAAATGGTGAAACCCCCGATTTTGGAAACTTATAATCTGCCCAGCTTTTTAAAGCATTGCGATCGCGTTAAATTGTTTGCGTTCGCGTAGAGGAAAAATGTCACAGGTCAAAAATGCTCTACGCGATCGCGGAATAGCTTATGCGATCGCGTATAAGGAGCAAACTGGCTTCCGCGATCACGGATGGATTCCTGCGAACGCGTAGAAGAAAAACTGGTCATTTCAAATTTACACTATGATATCGCGTCTAAGGCTATGCGATCGCATAGAAGGGAGGGACAACATACATAATAGCAACAAAAAACCAGATTTTTTTCTAAGTTTCAACACCCCGATGCCTATCCGAAATACACCCGAACCCTCATGTCTCAAAACCATATATGCACACAACCTCTACAATATCCTACGGACTTATTCGAGTAATTATACCACCAAAATAAATAAAAAATAACGAATTAAACCCCAAAATCAATGAAATTCTTAAAACTTCTTTAAACATCATTTTTTTTCCATTTTTGATCCGAATCACGCCAAACGAAGTCCGTTTATTTCCAAATTTCACAAATAACACATATAAAACACGTTGAACCTGTTCCGGGCTCCGGAACCAGGATACGGGCACGATACCACAAGTTTCACCACAAATTTTATTTTCAAAAACCTTTATATTTTTAGAAAACAATTTTCTTTAAAAATTCATTTCTCGGACTTGGGACCTCGGAATTCGATTCTGGGCATACGCCCAAGTTCTACATTTTTCTACGGACACTCCGGGACCGTCCAATTACGTTCCGGATCCGTTTACCAAAAACGTTGACTGAAGTCAACTTTATTCAAATATTTCCAATACAAAATTATCATTTTAATTTATTTTTTACGTAAAGGTTTCACGGCTACACGCCCGACTGTGCACGCAAATCGAAGTCAGATAGAAGGAGTTACACGACCTCGAAACACAGAATTAGCTAGAAATATACGGGATGACCTTTTGGGTCATCACAATCTTCCCCTCTTAAACAAACGTTCGTCCTCGAACGTGCTAAGATTCACTTTGAACTCATCCAATCACTGATTGCGAATTTCCAACACACACCCGCGGGTGATCCCATGTCACCTCAACCCACGTAAGCCTGATGACACCATCACACCTGCCATATAGCCTTCTCACCATCATCGATAAGCCTCATACCTCAATTCCTCACTTTCTACTCATTTCCAAAAGACCCGATTCTGAATCCATATCCGGCATTAGCCTCAACCAGCTGCATCAACTCAGGTCTGCGCCATAAGGCACAACCACACAACATAGCACATCACACATAGACTCAATAACACTTTTGATCACCATAACTGCCCGAAATCAACTCAACATTGGCAATTAGTCCCACATATGGAAGAACTCTGTTTTCAAATCCCATAATACTGATAATGATGCAATAAACACGAAGACCTCATCAGTAGACACCCGAATCATCGAGTCACAGCTAACACCACCGGGCACATATTTCGCGAATTGAACTAAAGAAGCACATAACGAAATGGCTGAGTATGAAAGATAGAAGCATATAAAGGTACTATCAAACAAGACCATAGGCATAACTCTCTATCAATACGGACTTACCCCATATAACAAGGAAGAAGCAAAGAACATGAACAAATCACAAGGATTCCATCCTGATAAAAATTCCACCGCGGTACTCATCCCGGTCCAAACATATCAAATCATAAAGAATCACGAGGGTCTCGCCCTCACTCTACGACACATGTTGAATACCTATATACCAATAGAGATCTCCCACTAACTCATCTCGGCTAACAAAATCATAGCACTCACTTACTCACATCTCAATGGAGTATCAAATCACTGCTCGAAAACAAAATACTCAGGAGAATCGCATAATGCTTACCACGAAGGACGATATGGACTCACTTCCATTTTCACCACTAGCAACGATGAGTAAAACAATGATAGACATGACTACTACTCATAGAATCTCCCAACAAGAGCAAGCACAAAAATAGAGTGCAATACATGAAACTCACTCATAATGAGACAACAAATAATGGGAACTCGTCCTGACCAACAGGACTATAGTGAAATACAATGGTACCCCACTTTAGCACATCAAGCCATAATTGGGTGATGATATCTGACACGACGACCTCTAGCCTACTATATATAACACATCAACGGGTCGGGCCTCCCCCTCTTAGGCGCCTTCTATCCATCTGAACACCCTGCCATAACTCTACCACCTGAATCCTGAAACAATCTCGAACCCTGTGGCTAAACTCTCCACACTGAAAACAATCTCTCTGCCGATGTGGCTGTGGAAAATATACGATACGGATCCTCTGAGACCCATGAGTATTGGAAATGCTCCCATGCGAAGCTGGTAATGCAACTGAACTAGTTGACTCAAGATTCTCTACCGTGCCTGAGTCCCTCAATGAATCTACAGACTCGCCCTCTAACTGAAGCAACCAAGTGAGGTGTATATCTGTCCAAATCACTAAATCTGACGGCGTACTCCAATGGTGACACAGCGCCCTGATGCAACTACTCAAACTTCATGCGCTGTACATCCCGACGGAACTGAGGTGCGACCTCCCTCAAAACATCTTCGAGAAATGAATCCATGCTAGTAAGGCTAACTCGGCCAGGCTACCCCAACTCATATGCCGCCACCACTGATCAATCCACTACTCTGGACCTGAGATGTGAAAAAAGCAATCTCGCTCGTCTCCATAATACCCGAAGTACGAAGAATATGGTGACACTCCTCCAGAAAACCCTGGGCATCACCCGCCGCCAATACACTGAAAGATAGAAGGGTGGTATGTCCAGTACCTCTAAATCCCAAGGTGCTCTACCTCCGATGTTGCTGTCCCAACCACGGGCTGAACTGAAACCACATGCCGTACTGCCATGACAACTGGAACTTGACCAATATGATCTTGCTGCTCTGGAGTGTAGACGGTGGGAATATGAACTCCTCCCCTGATCTGTGAAGCAACTGGTGCACTAGAATAAACCCGACCTGAGCCGATGTACCAATTGTACTCAAAACTGCGCTTCGGTCTTCTGAAGTCTGGGGTAGCAACAGGCACCCCCAGTACGTGTCCCCTAACTAGGACTACTGGCGACCCCTCAACGGATGCTCTGGTAGGCATCTTAACTCCGGCACGTGCTCCTCGTTGGCCTCTATCTCTGAACCTTGTGACATTTTCTTCGGGGTAGCATCATCCGGAACCGCTGCTCGTGTCCTCACCATCGGTGAGAGAATGGAACAATAATTTCAAACTTCAAGATCAATGAACTCGCACGATATGTATGAAGGCAGTGAAATTGTCCTGATAGTTCCGTAGCCTCTCGAAGATAAGTACAGACATCTCCGTACCGATCCGCAAGACTCTACCAAACCCGCTTATGACTTGTAGCACCTATGAACCTAGGGCTCTGATACCAACTTGTCACGACCCAGATTTCCCTCCGTTGGGTATCGTGATGGGACCTAGTCTTAGGGACTAGGTAAGCCTAACATTTCCACTGAACAACAACAATAATAAAGGAATTTAAAAAAAATCAAAATAGAATTCTTGACAGAGTTTACAATTTTCCAAAACCCGGTAAGTACAAGTCATAAGCTCTACAAAATATTTCTATCAAATCTAAGTACAACTTCCTGGGAATAAGCAAGTACAATTGAATAGAAATAAAACAGGAAGGTGACTCTGAAGCCTACGAACGCAGCAGCAGGTTACCTTGAGTCTCCTCAGCAACGATGTGCGCAACTACCAACAACCATAACCTGAAGCTGCACACAAAAATGTGCAAAAGTGTAGTATGAGCACGCCACAACAGTGCCCAGTAAGTATCAAGACTAACCTCGGTGAAGTAGTGACGAGGACTAGTCAAGACACCACCGGTCTAATAAGTAAAAAGGCAAGATATATAAACGACCGAAACAAAATATTTATCTAATGATTTCTCAAAGTAATTAACGATACGATCGAATAATACGGAAGGAAATTCAATAATCACGATCAACGGACAACATAATAGAAATACGCAAAGACAATGGAAAGAATGCAATCCAAATGGCGGGAATTACAACCCAATAAAATCACTAGCAACTCAACACTGCATCAATTTATTCACGTCAGGCCTTAGCCAATAACTCAATAAAA